>PVKH010049605.1:0-10083 GCA_004027955.1 Chaetophractus vellerosus | reverse complement strand
AGTTTATGTATTTATAAAAGTTATATGTATAAATATAACAGAGAGATAGAGATAGATATACATAAAATATAACATATATGTAAAAATTTCATATAGCTCTACCCAAAGTTGGTGGTAGTTACATAAGGAATTGTTTAGCAACCGGGTGATTATTGGGTAAAGCAGGAAACTTGGAAGACCAAAAAGTAGCAATGGGCCAGCATGGCAGGAACTTATTCTGATGTCAAGGAGGTAGGTTATGCATACATAAAATACATAATTAACTATAGAAGCAGAGTGAAATTCAGAAATAAAAGTAATCATTTTTTTTCCCAAAAAATATTCAGGGAAGGAATCAATGAGAAGAAGAAGAAGACGAGCATTTCAGAAGTGTATGTGAGAGCGGTTTTACGAGCAATCGTAGGGAGGCAGTCATGTTGAATTCATGCTAAAGGTATTATAGAGCCGCCTGGCTGAAGCAAGAATTGACGTAAGTGAGGAGTGAGGGAGAAGTGGGAGAAAGTAAGCAGGGGCCAGGAAATGGCAGTTATCTTTCAGTTACGAGGAGCATGGTGCCATTAACCATAGCTGTCACATGCTCAAAGATGTGTTTAAGAAAGAATAAATCTGTTGGCAAGTTAGGATAAATTGTGCCTCTGGAGGTAGTGCAGACACCAGAATATTTAGGCAACTTTTGTGATCATCTAGGATCAATGCTAATCTTTTAACTCAGGCCTTTTCACTCTATTCCCCCTCTGTGGGCTTGTCTAGTCCCAGTTTTGGCATAAGCCTTATTCCCCTGACTTTGGAATGAACTCAGCCTACTGTGCAGAAGCTGAATTATCAGAGATGTGAGTTCAGACCTGTAAACCTTAGAGGAACATCACAAAATACAGGAGATGTGATTTTTGGAAGGAAAGAAATGGGTAAATATAGATAATTATCAGCAGCTGTCATTTCAGAAGAAAGATCTTTCTCTTTGTTGTGTTGTGTCCCCCGAGGAGCAATTGAAGGTCATGTTATTAAAAGTGCTCATATATTATAATATTTGTGTCAGCTAATTAAAGCTGTCATATCAAACATCTATTTTGCCTGCCACTTTCACTTAATTCCTTCTGTTTCTATTCAGTAAATAAAATGCAAAAACCAAACCAAAACAAAACAAAAAAACCAACTCTCTACCAACAGGGTCAAATTCACCCAAATGCTGCCAATAAATCCTTTGCATGTTTCACTGTATTTAATTTAACGTGAAGAATTCCTTAGAGTTTATTGGACTATCTTGTTGCTGCAGTTATTTTATACTTACGAATAAGCCAGCAGAGAGAATAATTTAAAAGTAATGTCTTCATTCTAGATTGGCTTTATTGACCTATAATATTTCTGAGAATTTCTTGATTTTGTAAGCTTGGCATGTATTATATATTTCTATATATTAATGAAAATAACTGTGATAAGGAGATAAGTTTCTCTTAAAAACTGTCATATAGGTGAAACTAGCTGTTTAGAAGTTATCCAATTTAAGGCTTTGTATTCATAATTTGTTTTAGGGCAACTTAGAATTTCCCATGTAATTACCTCAGAATAAACTCTAGGATATTCTGGTCTGAAAGGCCATATATACAGCTGTGCAAATGATAGACATATGCTGTGGTTGCTAAGAGCATGTCTATACAGTCTTATTCAGCAGTATATTGATAACTTTATGCTTTTTCAATTCATCTCAAAGAAAGGTTTACTATGACCACTATCAAAACAGTGTTCTAAAAAATAAATTCAGAAACTATATACTTCCTCTCCTTCCCGATCCCTAAACCTTTTCCATAAATTTTGTGGTGCTTTTCCCCAATCAACAGCTTCTACACATAAACTAAGCTACCTTTCCAAATCTTGAGTATTTTCTCATACATGGTCATTTGACTCTACAAATCTTCACATTTAAAAAAATTTGTTTGGTTTATTTTTTGAATTTTATTGATACATATTAATAAAGCATAAATTCATTCACAGAGTACAATCGGTGCTATTCGGTGTAAACATATGTTTGTGCATTCATCACCTCAATCACTCCCAGAGCACTTTCATTATTCCAATAATAATAATAAACAAAAAAACAAACAAAATTCATCACATCTCAATCTCTCTATGCCTCCCCTGGCACACATAGCTGCTTTTCTTTTTCTTTCTCTCTAGTATGATTGTACTTATATTTTGTAAAAATAGTCTTACATGTACAAGATCACCCATATTCGTGTTTTACATGAAGTTTTACTATCTTATACAGCCCCATGTTACAGTTTTTAGCTTTCCTACTAGTAATACACATGACTTTAGACTTTCCTTTTCAACCAGTCATACCCATACAATAGCACTGCTAGTTACAAACACCATGGTACGCTTTAACCATTTCTATTCATTCCCAAAGATTTACAAACAAACTTTTTACTAGTTCTGCACAGATTAACCCTCAACTTTCCATTCTCTACCCTCCTTCTATTTTCTGGTGACCTACATTCTAATTACTGACTCCATGAGTTTACACATTATATTTAGTTCATAATAACACAATCATACAGTATTTGTCCTTTTCTGTCTGACTTGCTTCACTCAATATGATGTCCTCTAGGTTCACCCATGTTGTCATATGCATCATGACTTCGTTTCTTCTTACTGCTGCATAATATTCCATCATCTTCACACATTTTTCATATTAAACTTTTATTTTATTTTTCAATAAATTGCATTTAGAATTTTTTTAAAAGCTATAAATAAACAGTAGTGAAAATGCTCATGTAGGAAGCACCCACAGGTGACATTTATATCCATATGGTCTCTAAGTACTTCTTCCTAATCCTTTCCTGCCACTGGAGGGATGAGCAGAGCATTGAAGGGGAGGGGAAAAGAAGGAGCTCTTCTGGTCTGCTCCCTAACTTTGGGCTACAACTGTACTCAGGCCTTGCCAAGAAAAATGCTCTTCTGTGTCTGGTGACCATTATTATATGGACTGATAGCTAATACTATTTCCCAAAAGTCCCTGAGTGTCAGTCAGGAAACAAACAACAGCAATTTAAGCAAAAGGTTGAAAAATCCTGGATAAATACCAAATATTTAACTCTGCATGCCCCCTTCTTCAACCATACTACATAACTGAGTTCCAAGCTAATTACTCCATTGAATATATATTGAGCCAGACCATTCTTGAACCACACTGGGTTCATTTATTTTCCTCACTATACCACATAACCAAAGTCACCTCCCACTAACACTCTCATCTCATCGACTCTGATGTAAGCTAGTGGAAAGAATTAGCTGGCGATTTAAAAATCTGGTTGACAGCCCATGTGACTCTGATCAAAAATTAATTTATATTTAGCATTCGGCTGGGAAAGGAGAGCATATTGCTGCCAATATGCCCAATGTATTATATGTGATTAAAAACACAATGTTTATGTTGTAGGCATTTTAACGTAAATTCTTAATGTGTGTGTTGGTTTTATATGGCCCAAAATGTTAGAATATTGAATATGCTAAATTAATTACTGATAAGTCAGTTGTTGAAAGTATAAAATTTAGTCCACAGATCACTATATTAGATGGCAGGATAAGAAATTATACTTTATAAAAATAATTTTTAAAATTGCAACATCAATAAGTTAGGAGCACAAAATCATGGGAAGATTACCCATGTTAGGTTGTGTCTCCAAATTCTTTGTTCTCGGTTTCACCTTATGTGTTTAATACCATCAATTGCAATTCCAGTTGCCAACTGGAAACAGCATAAAAGCTTAACAATAAGATTTGCATGGTTATTAAAAAGGATGCTTCCAAAATGTTTTAATAGAATGGGTAAATGTACATGTTTTAAGAAGTAGACAGCATTTAATTGATGGCACAATTATATACATATGCTAAATATATGTACAGAAAAAGCTGATAAAGTCACCTAGCAAAATATTAAATATGTTACTCCTGGGCTGAGAGAGAAAGTTTGCTAATTTTGCTTACCTTTTTTGTAAGTTTTTACATTTTCCAAAATTTTTACAGTAAGCAATTACAAATTTAATATAAGGAAAAGAATATTCATTTTAAATGAGTTGATGAATGTAATGTGCACAGCACAACCTCATAACGCATAGTAGGTATTCCGTAAATAGCAAATCCTTTCCCTACTCGGAAAACATTAAAGAAATGGTTAAAGAGTTAGTTTTCCATAAAATCTTGCTCAAATTGTCTAGAAAGGAATTGGAATCAAATATCTTGTAGCTTTGGCTAAGAAGAGCAGCATAAAACTTAGAGACAGGGGTTAGCCCCGGGCATGAAGTGCCTTCGCTGGAGAAAGTTAAAATGACTCATTGATGCACTGGGGTCTAATTAAGCAAGTGAAGCATGAGGGTGATATCATCAAAAATTGTTCTAACGGTAGGGAAGCGATTATGGAAACTATTGTAATGGTCAAGTTCACTCATAATGAACACATGAATAAGACACTGTGCATTAGCCATTGGAAGCAAAAGTTTTATCTGGACCATATTTTTTTCATATTAACAAGCCTTGCCAATGCCTACTCCAATTTGCTTAGTGCAGGAAAGGTGAAAGGTCAAGGTCTTAAATGACCATAAATGTCCACACAAAATTTTCTGTCAGGCAAATACCTTGGTCAAGGCCACACAGACAAATTGAAATGGAAAAAAATTTACCCAAGTAATAATTTCGGCCTCATCTAGACCACATATTTAAACATAATGCAATTCATGAGAAAGAATAATTGTATGTTTGACTTCAACTCTCACACACCTCTTTTCATACTTCTGCCCTTTTGGGTTCTCCTCTGCTGTGCTTTCTCATGGCTCATCTCACTGAAAAACTAGTAGAATGAAATAATCAGGGGTAATATCCCTAGCATAACTTCACTGCATCTATTCATGCATTCATTCGTTAAATTATTTATTCATTATGTATGTAACATACTTTCTTTTAAAAATATTTATGGAGCAACAACTAAGTACCAGGTACTGTTGTAAGGGCTAGAGCAATAATAGATAATCAAACTAGAATAGTTCTTGCCTTCCTGAAACTTATATGCTACAAGAGGGAGATAGACAATAAATAAGCAACACAAAAATTAATAAGCAACACTTTTTGCACCTTTAACTCACACTCTAAGAAGGATTTGCAAGAAAAATACAGTACTGCCCCTGCAGTGCCTCCTGCTCATACTCACCATGCTGCCTTCGGTTCTGCTGCTGGGTGTTCCATTTGTCCCTTTGGCTCAGACAATGCTTCTGGGTAACCAGCCATCTTCCCTCAGTGAACCTAGTCACCCCTCAGTCTTCACTGGTTATGGGTTCCAAGCCTCCCTCCTTGTTCAGCATCCAGCTCAGAACCCCCAGGGGGCTATTCCAGCCTCTGCTGAGGATTGTTATCCTTCCATGTTGGCCCTCCATCAGGCCACAAATTTCAATGAGGCAACTTTTCTGTCCAAGTGCTGAGAGTGGCTCCATCAGGCTAAACATGTGGTCCTAGCTGGCCAGCCTGGACTCTCAAGTTTAATTTTCCATGTCTAGGGTCTGATATGGATATTGAGAGAGGAAATGTCAGGAAACCTTAGTTACTCAATTTGCCAGCTTAAAAATCTATAGGCTCAAATCTATATTTGATGCCAGAGTTTTAGGTGTACTTCCATAGACCGGAGACTACAGGCTGACCATGTGCCAACTGGGTCCAGAAACTCTGTGGACCTGCAACTCCTACACTACAACTCAATGGACTCACCCAGGACATCTAGTTGGGAGTTGATGATGGACGATGGCTATGCAGGGGAATCCAGAGAGCCTGCAGTTACAGGCGGGATAATCCCTTCTATTGTATCCATGGGATATAAGCCCCCTCTCACTTGGTGGTGGAGGGGACACCACCATTCCAGACTCCTTGGGATTGGGGGAAGAACTATGGACTAGAATGGATTTGTTGGAGTTCTGCTATAGACTTGTGATCTACGCAATGGAAGAAATTACAAAATTATGTGGAGCCAGGGTCACTGGACACTTTGGGAGCAGGGTGAGGGAAGAGCAATTGTAATGCGGGGGTTTTTTTGGGGACCTGGGAATTGTCGTGGGTGATGTTGCAATGGAGGATGTAGGCCATTTTGTATCATCATGTATCATTCGGAACTGTATGGGAGAGAGGGTCGTCTACAGCCTGAACTGTGATCTATGCTTGATAGCAAAGCCCCAAAATGTGTATATCTATCAGAGGCGTTATGCCACACTGAATTATGTATATGTGGGGGGTTGTGGGAGGGCTGGGGTGGGTGGCATATGGGTACTCCTGGAATCTCTGTGTAACATTCATGTAATCAATGTATCCTAAAAATATATAGAGATATATAGAAAATAAATAAAAAATTTGAATAATAAAAAAAGATAATAAATTTAAAGGTTTCCAAATAAAAATAAGAAATCTCGAGCTATAAAATATGAGCCTAAAGTTCATATGGAGAAATAGGCAAGCAAGACCTTCCATAAAAATTCTAAAAATGAAGAATAATGCTGAAAGACTAGCTCTACTACATTACAACACATATTAAAAAATTATAATGCTTTTAAAACCCTGTGATGCCAACAAGTTAATTAATAGATCATTGTGGAAGAAGGGAAAATCTAGAAACACACCCAAATGCATATTAAAAAAATTAGTGAAAGATAAAAAAATTCCATGGGGATGAAATATTTAAATGTGAAAATGAGAGCTATAAAACTACTAAAAACTAAGACAACTCTCAGAATGGAGAACTTTTCTCAGCATGACACAAAACCCTGAATCCATAAATGAAAAAACATGAAAAATTAAAACCAATATATATTTTTAATCTCCACTGCAAAAACAACATAAGCATAGTGAAAAGACAAATATCAACTGGAAAAATATTTGCAAATCACATCAGAAAAGGCTAATATCCCAACACATGTAAAGCTTCTCTAACTAAAAAAGAAAAATGTGCTAAACCAATAGCAAATAATGAGCAAAAGGTATAGATAGACATCTTCACAGAAAATAAATCACAAACATTTAATCCTATAAAGATATGCAAATTCACTAAAAAAGTCATGCATTTTTAAAAATTTTCTTTATTAACATGCAGACCTTGGTCATGTCATTTAACCAATTTGCATTCATTTATTCATCTTTTTGAACATTGGAGAAACAACTGTGTTTGCTTTTAGGATTAAATACGATAAATGTGCCTGCACAAGTTTATTTTAAAATACTACTTCCATAATTCATTTTATATTATTTGTGATTTTTTCAAATTAAACAAAATGTACAAAAAACATGCAAGTTAAAATTACAGAAAAACACCATAATTTTCACCTATTTCATTAATAAAAATTAAAATATTTGAACACCTACTGTGTTGATTAGACTGTGGGAAATTAGAAGCTGTCATATATTGTTACAGGGTGCATAAATTGGTACAATATCTATGAAGGCTAATAATTAATATTACACACAACTTTACACCCATTTCTAAGAATTTGCTCAATTGCTACACTTTTACTAGTGAGCAATGGCATATGAATAAGGTTATTCATTGCAGCATTGTTTTGAAATAGCAAAATTTTAGGGATTATTCCATATGCACCAAATGGACTGCATAAAAAAAGGTAGGGCATTGTTATTCAATCAGTACAAGGATGCTGCACAAAGAATGAGGATGTTTATTATGTTCTGATACAGAAAGATCTCCCAGAGGTGCTGTTAAGTGTAAATGGCAAGGAACAGAGCAGTGTCACGTGTGTACTACCATTTGTGTATAAAAAGGGGGTTATTATATAAATGTAGCTGTTCACATATGAATTACCTATTCCTGGAAACTTACAAAAGAAAGTGGCAACATTGGTGCCTTCAGGGAGGGCAAATTTATTTGGGACTTTAAACATATGAATATAATGCTGATTTTTACAAATACAGTTAGAATTTAAATTATGTTGGGGTTTGTGGAGATGTGCAATATATAGTAGACATATCTCTGACATTAATCTGTGTTTTTCTTCCATGAAAAAGTTTAAGTATTAGTTCTAAAAACGTGGGTTGACTATCAGTTCTACTTCTCTCATTCAGTTGACTTCCTTTTCCTGGCCACGACTGGCAGACCCTCTTCAATTCATGTGAGTCTTGCCACAAGGGTTCTATTCACTCTTCTTTCTGTGTTCACTCAGACTGGCCACTACGGACCATGCCACTAGATTATTGTTATCAAATTACAGGATTTTTATCTCATATGTCTGCTATTGAGGCAGGCTAATAAAATAGGGAATTAATAGATGGATCTGGAACCTGGCAAGAAACCTATGTGGACACCGGTACCCCCAAGATGGCTTCTAGAAGAACCTGTGAGATCTCCTATTTGGAACGAGATTTCCTCCAAAAGCCAGAAAAGCCCCAGATATTCTCCCGGGGCCTTATCATTGGGCACTCCCGGGGGGATTGATGGGTGGGGTAATCAATCAAAACAACAAACAGCTGGGACTTCTCCCCTGTCATTAGCAAATGGTTGGAATAATTAATGGTTTAAAAAGCAAGCTTGAAATCAAACTGCCCCTGCTCTTGCCTTCTTCGCCCCTTTCTTGCTTTCTTCCCCTTCATGGATCAACACGCAAGTAAAATTGGGCATTTGTTAATATGTAATGGGGAATTGTAGTCTGTAAATCAGCCCTCTTTATCACTTTTCAGTCCCTTTCTCTCTACCTGGGACCCTTTACCTGTAATTTTCTCCCATTTCTATTCTCTCTATTCCTTAATAAATTACTGGCCTAAATAAACTGGCTTGCTCTCAAAATTCATTTTATGTGTCTTAGCCAAGAATCTAGAGAAAATCCGGCAACACTATGATATTTTCCATTTCATTTGTTTTTCATTTCCATAAGACAAAGAAAACAGTCTTCAACCAGTATTCAAGGCCTTCCACAATTTAGCCTCACCTCTTTTTCTGGTGTAATCTGTCACTAATCCCTTGCACAAAATAGCCAATTGGATTTCATTACTTAAATTCTCTGAAAAATTCTGGTTATTCCTGGCACAGTGTCCTTAAATGCCTCATTCTGGTTTTTTTAATCTGTCACTTGAGCTGTCCCTTTCCCTGCAGAACTCGCTCATTCATAAAAGATCTTTCTCTCTGAACTCTTCCTATGAAGTTTTTTTTAAAGATACTTAGATTACAAATGTTACACAAAAGATATAGGGATTCCCATATGCCCCACTCCCCACACCTCCCACACCCTCCCACATAAACATCTTTCATTAGTGTGGCACATTCATTGCAATGGGTAAATGCTTCCTGGGGCTTTGCCATTAAGCATGGACCATGGTTCACACTGTAGTCTACACTCTCTCCCACACAGTTCTCCATGTTATGTCATGATATCAATGACCTATAGCTGTCATTGCAGTGTCATTCAGGACGCTTCCCAAGTCCTGAAAAAAACCCTGTATTACAACTGTTTTTCCCTCTCCCTGTCCCCAGAGCCTCCAGTGGCCACTGGCTCCACATCAATGTTGTAATTTCTTCCATTGCTAGAATCACAATATGTTTATAGTAGAATACCAGTAAGTCCACTCTAGTCCATAGTTCTTTCCCCAATCCTGAGGATTCTGGAATGTTGATGTCCACTCCCCCTCTTATTGAGAGGGGCTTATATCCCATGGGGAAGATGGATAAGACTAGCTAGCTGGCAGGTGCATACTCTCTCTGTTCCTTGAGATGGTCATTGTCCATCATCATCTGCTTGTTAGTTGTCCTGGTGTCCTGGGAAGGAGTTGGACTACCATAACCAGGAGGACTGATCTGTTCACAAATAGAGAGGTGGGAATCTCTCGAGACCATGGGCAATTCCTAATAGGGGAGGACAAACTACTGTGTCAAGACCTCAGTGTTGTTGCATGTAACTGTAAATCTTGTCATCCAAGGAGTGAAGCCAGGGGGTCACTGTGGGTCCTGAGAGGAAAGGATGGGAGGAATAGAAAATATCTAACAGGAGGTATTTAGTGGGCAATGGAAGTGTTATACATGATCTTGCAATGATGGACACAGGCCATGTTCAATAT
>PVKH010049604.1:0-10083 GCA_004027955.1 Chaetophractus vellerosus | reverse complement strand
TGAAAAGCGGAGCTGCCGCCTGCGAACTGCGGAAGCCGAGCAGCCCGCAAAAAACATGGAGGACTGCTGCCCGCAAAAACATGGAGCGGAGCCGCCCGTGGGAACGGAATGAAGCCACCCTCGAACGGAACGAGCCACCGCCGTGGAGGGCCGACTTGGCGCGTCGCCGCGGGGACGGGGGGAGACAAGAAGCAGACATAGAAAAACACAGAAGAATGGACACACAGCGAGAGCAAGCAGAAAGGGGGGGGGGATATGTAATAAATAATAAATAAATCTTTAAAAAAAAAAAAAGAATCAGAGGAAGAAAGATGTGACTGAACACTGATGTCATTATCAGGGGTGGATTTTTTTTTTTTGGAACCTGAGAAAAATATACTATATTCATGGAAAAAAAGAAAGAAAATATATAAAGTCGCCTTTTCTCCCACAAATTACAGGTGAGGTTCTAATAAAATACTAAGGAGATTGTTTTTGAACGTTGTCAAAATTATACTAGAGTTTATTTGAAAAATGAAGGTATGAGATTAGCTGCGACTCTTTAGGAAAAAAATATAGTAATAATGTGGAGCTTTCTCTGTCAAAAGTTAATAAACATTTCATAAAGTTACAAGAATAATATTTTAAAATATGATGTAAGAATCATCTACCAGGTTGATGGAACATAATACATAGTCCAAAAACTAGCCTTAATATAATCCCAAGTAAAAAAAAAATCCATGCATGAAAATAACTGAAAGAAACATATAGAAAAGCTAAGAAAGAGTTTGTTTGAATAGTGATGTTATGAATAATTAATTTTATCCTTTATACTGTTTCTATTTTTAAATTATCTACAAAAACTGCATATTGGTTCTATAACCATAAAAAATGCTCAAACTTGAAAGTATTTTTAAATAACAATAAAATATAGACTTCAAAATAAATTATGATATTAAAATGTAAATATAACTCCAAGAAAAAAATTAATTCTTCACACCTAATTTTAAAATGCTTCAATATGGGAATTGAAACTGATGAATTTTGGATCTATTAGTTGTCCCAACAATGATATTCAATTTAATGAGCTTCTTATTTTGTAGGGAACAGAATTAGCTAAACTATTACACTGAATACCTAATTAGGGTCTGAGTTAGGTTTAGAAGACCAGTTAATTCAATTAATATAAGTTATTACATGAAAAATAATTCTTTGTGAAAGAAAATAGGCAATGTTCCATCATAAAGAAGGCCATTACAAACAAGGTTTCTGGACTATTTTTATGTCTCTTCAACCCACATGCAATTGTGTTTACATTAATATAATTACCAAACTATCTATTATATCTATTATGAAACAATTGTTTCCTGGCTTCATTTTCAGCACCAGTAACAGTAGTCCCAGCACAACCAACCAACAACCTGCCAAGGAGCGAAATATTTTAAATAGTTTTTATTTTTTTCTAATATGGAAAGAATATTTGTATCAAGAAGAGTTTAATTGTGCAAAGTGACAGATAACATGATTCTGAAACTTTTTCAACATGCCTCCTAGGAAAAAATAATTTCCTATCATAATTCAATGTACTACATTTATTGATTAGACTCCATGTGCCAAGCACCACTTTATGTCTATGTAGTAGGGATTCAGAAATAATCAGAACAGTAAATAATCATTGCCCTCATGGAGCTAATAATCTAAACACACACACACTCATAATTATTCCATTATTCCTATATATTGACAAGGCATCTTGGCCTTTTTTTTCCATCCATCTGATTCTATCATATTAGCTTGTTTGTAGTTATAAAAGATGCAATAAGCAGCTCTTTAGGAACCACTATTTGATTTCAAGATGCAATAATGGATCACTTTGAAAAACACTACCACATAGCTATTACACACATTTAACAGAGCCATTAAACCTATTTGGAGTATATATTTGTTCAGAATTTATGTCTCACTTTTGGCTTATATTACCAACTTAAACATCCAGTCCATTTCATTAAGCTGCTTTTGAGATAGGACTCTCTGAATCTATGTTTATGTAACCAATTTTTAATCTAAATGGAGAATCATATTTATTTCTGTCTAAATCTTTATTGGATTCAGTCCATCATTCCAATCTATTAAGATTTTTGAACCCTGCCACTGTCATGAAATATATTATATAATCCTCCTAAATCTGTGTCACACAAATATGAAAATGGTGACTTCTATGCAGTGATCAAAGCCACTGATTAAAATATTCAAAATTCCATTAGTTCCCCTCTAGAGACCCCTCCCCTTATTGGCATTGGTCTACTAATCAAAATTTTAGAATTACATTTGTATATCAAAATACATATTTCCTTTATTATCATATGACTCAGTCTGCATTTTCCCATTATGAAAAATAAAATCCTAATAGATTCTCAAACATGTGGCTGAATATTAGATTTGGATGTTCCCAGAGGTGACAATACCCCACCAAAAAATATATAGTAAGTTTGTGTGTATCCCAGAACCATCCAGTTGCAACTAATAATCTTCAGCTTACAAATTCAACCCCAGAGCAAATGAAATTTTGATATCACAGCATACCAGGACTCTTTCACAGAACTGAGGAGTGGTCTCGATTTCAACGCGTGGGCCGCAGGGATAAACAATATCCTTGGTGGTCACAAGATCATTTAATTATTCTTTCTCAACTTATTAGAAATTTCTAACTTATACAGCTTCTGACATGATCACATGGTTGGTGCCCATAAGAGTTCTTGAATAGAATTGGAGTCTGGTTAGTGGGTTTTAGACACTCCATCTAATTCAAGGACCTCCATTTTCTGGCACGGATGTTAATTTTGGTGGAATTTATCTTCACCTCATGGAATGTTATTAATAGGATGTTATTAATAAGATGTTATTAACAGGACATTTTCTTTAGATAAGAGCAAAGGGCAAAGAAGTATCCAGGGATGCGTCTGATCACCAATTACTTTCATTATATTTGGCAAGATCTTTAAACTTCTTAATGTCCTATTCTTCATCAATAACCTGGAGATATTAATACATACCTCACCTACCTTGAGTATGTGTATCAACCATTGAAGTGATTCAGAGCTTCTTCTCTAGAAACTTAGAATTCTAATCCAATGGGGGGAGTTCATTTTTATGGCATTCTGCTGTGCTAGTGAGGCCTTCTCTTTTTTCCTCTATATAAGATTCTTTCATTCTCAATATTGTCAATCTTTCTTCCTCTAACTTGCTGGAGCTGAAAGCGCAGGAAATTTCTATTATTACAGGCATTTATATACAAGACTTAACTACTACTTCTGGCTCCATGACCTTGGGCAGATCATTTAATCTTTCTGAGTCTTATTCCCCTCATATGTAAATAAGAAACTAAAATTAGGTTGAGATAGTGTTTTCTAAATTAGAGATAATATATGTAAAGTATTTAGCTAAATGATTGGCACATATTGAGGGCTCTGTATAGGCTTTTTTCCCCCTATTCACTTAAAGAAATCAGGAGAAGAAAAAGGAAGTCTGCCAGCATCGCAATTCCTTTCTCCTCTCACAGAATTGCAATTATCTTTCAAATTCTTTCCTTACCTTCCTCTTTAGGCAATTAACTAATAAACTAGATGAATAGCCAAATACTTACTGAGGAAGAAAGTCTAGAGAAAAATATTTCTGGCATAGTAGTGGTGAGGACATCTTACCATGAAAAACTGGGGAGTTATTAATAAGTAGGGTAGACATTTAAATCGGGCAGATGAGCTGTTTTTGCATTTAATCCAGCCATTTACTTGCTGAGTTACTATGTACAATTTGCTTGAGTTATCTTACCTATTTCCTATTCTATAGAATGGGTATAATAATAGTATTTCTTCATTGAGTCTAAATTGGTATAAATAAAAGTTTAAGAGCTTACTGCTTAATATATTTTCTAGCAGATGGTAAATAACTGCTAAATAGAAACTCATTGCCATTTCTCCTTTTATTAGCCTATTTGAAACTTACATTCCTTTCCTAATATCCTTCATTGACAGTGGAGGTCAAAACTCTTTTACCTATTGGATATGAATTTTGGCAAAGTAATTATTGTCCAGCACTCCCAAATAAGACAATTTAGATGCCCTTTAGTGTTTTCTATAAATTAACTCATGCAAAGCTGCCAAAGGCTTTGACTGAACACAGAACTTATATACCCACAAAGGAAAATAAATCATAATCCCAAGAGATACCTAATATCTGTCAGCAATTTTAGTCATGGAAAGCCATCAATAAATCTTGTTATTGCTTTGCCGCTTTTGCTGCTGTCATTGCTGCTGTAGTTAATATTATCACTAGATGGTCTAACATTTCATATCATGTTTCCTAGATCAAACCTAGATTCCAGTGTCGTCACTGCATTCTTCAGTGGCAGTTCACCCATTCCCAATGATGTGTGGGAGTGGGTGAAATTATTTTCAGGATACATCCTTGGCTCAATTGTGACACTTGAAAGATTCCCAGCTTTTCTAGTTGAGAAAGAAGGACAAGTATTGGGATTCTGCAATTCCTGGTACAGATCACTAAAATTATGCATTGATTTTATTTGGCTTCGTTGTCTTCATATCATGTTTTATAAATCCCAAAACATATCCCAGATATTTTATGCTCCCACTGAGTCTAAGGGACCTCTAAAGTGGAAAATTCATTTTCAAGTTTTTATAATCCCATTTTATTTCCCTTAGAAGTCTCCACAGAGAAAGTGATTATCTTATTTGAACAACTGGGGAAACTAGACTAAAAATTCAAGTAACTAGACATTTCATCCATTTACCAAATAGGCATTCCTTATAAATCTGCTATGTTTCACAAATTGTCTTAAAGCTAAGTATACAATGATAATTAGAACATTGGCCCTAACTTCAGAGCCACTTGGTCAAGAGAAAGGAATAGGTACATATATAAATAAATCATCAAAATATAGTGTATGTTATGTCTGAGATAGGGAGAATCTTTGAAGGAGAGAGAGAAAAATGTTTTCATTTGAGTCTTTTTATCTCATCTATTTGAGTCTCCCCAGAGAAGACAATATTTGAGCCATGAGGAGTTAAATATATCCACCAGAGTTTAGATGGTCAAGAGTTGAATTGGGAGAAAGCAGGTAGGGAGTCTCAACTGAAGAGAATGAGAGAGAGAGGGAAAGAGAGAAGAAGGGAGGGAAAGGGAAAGATGAAAAAAAGTGGAAAAATACAGGCAGAGATCAAATAGCAGGCATTAGAAATTAAATCTCATATTGATGAGATTCTAGTGGTATCATATTATTGGTATAAATATCTAGACCCTAAATCCATAAACTAGTATTTCAGTTATTCGCACATTCTTTTCAGTATGCTCAATTCTCAACCTTAAGGAAATCAGTGTGGTAGTTATATTTCCACGATTAACTCTTTATGTGAAATTTTAAAATTCTGTCCATCTGACTCCAATTATCACTAATGGAAAAAAAAGCTTTATAAAGTAAATCAAATGTTTCCCATGTAAGTGATGTTTCTGAAACTCTTCTGCCCCTTAGTGATTTTTATCATCTTTCTAGTTACTGACAGAATCTAGTCTTTGACAATTTATATGCATGATTTAGATAAGCCTCAAAGATGCAGGTAATCTCATAAACTGTATTACCAGCTATATTTGTTAGACTGAGCTAGATAGAAAACTAGAGGGAATGATTTTTACTATAGTATTTCTATACATCTAAATGCATTTGTAGTGGGAAAATTGATTCGATTTTTATAATGGCACTTTCAATAATTTATTAAACAAGTCGGTCAATTCGTTAAACTTAAAAGATAAATTAAACTCATTTCAATACTTGATTGGTAGCAAAATGTTAGTGTGTTTTTATTAATACGTTCTAACAAAATTGTATCATTTGCAAACAATTCACCTTATGAAATAGTACTGAATCCCTAAAATTCTAAAAGAGAAATACAATAATAAATGTTTGCTTTAAAGTCCTAATTAATCAGTGAAGTTCAATTTTCAAAGGTGGTCTAAAAGTAAGGCATTATGTCAAAATAGTCCTGCTAGTTATCTCAATTGTGAATTTCACCTTGAAACGTTAATTAACTATATCATAAGACAGAGATTTATAGATTATCAAAAATATTTTGCTATACTCTGAAGCAAAAGAATATCCTTTGATGCCACTCTTCAGTTTTATCACAATTGGTACTTTTTCAAAAGTTCTAGCTAATTGGTATAGAAATAAATTATAAGCCTATTTTACTCTAAGATCGGCATGTAGTAATGTGCTAGTTGTTTTCACTCAAATAGATTTTACAGACAATTATTTTTCTTAGAGTCAACATGCTATAAGCTCAAACATGACATGGATTAATAGTATTATATTAATTGTGATGATTGAGCTCATTTTCCCTTGAGCTTCTCTGAACACTGATCATGACAAATGGTAGGCAAACATTTTCACAGATTAATAGATAATTCAAATTTAAATGCATCAATAATTATTATTTTAATTTTTAACTTGTTGAATAAGAGCATACACATTATAGGTATTTGGAGAATAAAAAATAAGCTACATAAGTCCCAGGTACAGACTGACACGTCCTGGGTGGAAACAGCTGGCTGAAGGGAAGGCTTCAGATTAGTTAAGGTATGAGAATGGCCTACTGTGGAAGAGCAGAACACATTCCTGCTCTTAAACAAATGGTAGCCTGGGGCTTCCAAAAAATAACTGGGCATTGACTTCAACCCTGCCCAGTCTCTTACTCCTGTAAAGAAGATATTTTTGTTTCCTACACAAAGGGATAGTTTCCTGAAGGAAGAAATAAGACATATTAAAAAAAAAAGGAAGAATAAATTAATTCAATTTAAGATATTGTCAGATGGCTATTGAGAGGAATACTAGTAAATTTTATTGGAGTTATTTTTTTTAGAATGGTTACCAGACCAGGCAATAATGTGATAATGTAAAAGTATCTTAAGCCCAAGTAACTTATTTATCAGAGATGAAACTTCCTAAAGAATCCATCTCTTTTCCCTTAGAAGTGAGTAGTATACTACAGGAAATTATCATGGATGGTAAGCCATGAACTCTGAAAATTTTTATATGTATATAATTTGAGTTGACTTGGAAGAGTAGATATTGTTGGGATAACTTTCCTAGGTTCTTTTTAGATCAAAATTCCTGCTCCCAAAAGAGTAAAATATAGTTGTTATTTTCATCTCCCAAGTTTACCCTTTATCTGAAACTAATCTGGAAACAACTGAATGCATTTGATGTCTAATATTTATACTAAAGATTAAGATACTAGTTCTACAATTTGAACAGCAAACAAATATTCCAATTTTCTAAACAAAGCAAAATAAAATTTTAAACATTCAAAATACAAAGGCCACAATTACTGGGCAGACCACATATTGTAGAGCTTCGTTGTGTACCTTAGCTAGTTAAAGTCTCTGCCATAGCTTCTGGTGTTTTCCTCTTGTTATGTCAAAACAACAATCCAGGTACTTGTCCCTTATTAACATAGTACATATAGTAGTTATTTAATCAATATTTATTAGGAGAAACATTGATAAATGATAGAACCATGCTCTGGAGCCTAAAGAGAATAATACTTATATGGATAATGATCAATTGGTTATAGATTGAGTCTTTGATTAGTAAATATTCTGTTTACTGAAAGTTTGCTCATAATTACTCAGTCTAAAATTAAAAATAAAAATCATCAATTTTTCATGTATATTGTTGACATTAAAATTCTTATTTGTAGAAATTAATATTGTGAATCATAAATCTTCAGTTTAGCAATTAGAACAACATTCGCTTTAAAAAAATTTTTAAGAGCTATTTAATAGTATAAAAGTAAAAATTGTGGATGGATAGCATAAATCATGCTTCATCAGTTAGAAGCAATGTGGCTAGAGCATGAAAAATATAGCAATATAGCTAGATAATGGAAAGATAGTACTTAGTGAAAATGTAGACCTCAGAATAAAAACCATAGCATGATACTATAAAAATGCACGCACAGAAAACAATGCACATTGTTCAAGAACACATTCAATTAAAATATATGGCATAAACTTATTAAAAGGATATCCTGTGAGGAGATGGAAATTAGAATGAGGTAAGAGGATAAAGAGAATTAATTAATTAGAAAATTTTATCATCTCTAAAGAATTGAATTAAAAGAAACAAAATTTAAGGAAAAATAATAAAATCTTACCCCAAACACCCAAATAAAAGTAGAAAACACAAGTCCAGGAAAATTGACAATGCTTTATCTTTAGCTAGCAATATAAAATAATTAAGTAGTTTTGAAAAACTTTGAAATTGGAAGCATGGCATCAACAAGCCAATTCTCACTACTCAGCCTGTCTCATCCATTATTAATAATCTCCTCATCATCTTAAATCACCACTTTCCTGATTATTTTTAGCAATTTATAAACCTAAATTTCAACTCCCTTCTGTAGCAAAAGGACATCCTTGGTAATATATCTAAGCACCTTGCTCATCTTCCTCCCACCAAAACAAAACAAAACAAACAAAAATAACCAAATATGTCCACCTAGGGCCATTCTGTGTTTTCCCATACTGAAAAGAATACAACTTAATGCGGTGATTAAGAGAGCAAAGTCTGGAGCCAGAATACCTGGGTTCAAGTCAGGTTTCACCATCTATCAGCTATGAGAATTTGGGCAAGTTACTTAATCCCTTTGTGCCACTTTCCCTATCAGTAAATAAGTTTAGAACCTATGTGTTTCTTAGTGAAATTAATTGTGAAGTGCTTATAACAGTGCCTGCTGCATTTTATATGAGTGTATTTTTTAAATAAATAAATATGCTGTATTTGTGGAGGCTATAAAGGAATTTTAATCTTTACACAGTTGGGGCAGAAAAAAACAGTTGTGGCATCTCACTACCTGATCTTCCCTGATAACATGAGTATGAAATCTATATATTTTCAGATTGTCATATGGAAATATTTAGCTCCTTGAAAAAGAAGATATCAAATGTGACTCAGCTATCTAGAACCTTGGAGAATGAATTATTCCAGATGGCTACATTTTTTGAATATCTAGTTCCAATTGAAGCATAAAACATTTGAACTTAGTTGAGAATTTTCCAATATGTTTGTCTGCCTTCTTAAATAGAACACAGTACCCACAATTTGACTTTTTCATGATGTCTCAGGACATTATTAGGACATCTGTTATTTATTGCATTTTACAGCAGAGATGGTTGCAGAATATATTAACATGTTCAGGGCTCTTGGCTCTATATTATTTAGACATATTTATCTTTTTTTTAAGTTCTTCTTTTCCTTGCTTTCTTATAGTTACCTTCTTCTTATAAGGATAACAATATAGGAATACCTCATCCTATTTTCAAATTTGCTATTTACCAATATCATGGGCTCTAAAAAACTGATTATAATTAAATTGTGTGTAATATAAGAGTATATAGTATCTGACTAAGGAGGTTGGGAATTTTCCAATAAGTAAAGGGCATAAGCATAATATATGGACTTCTATATCTAACCAGTTGTCCAGAGACCTACATATTCTCTTCAGATAAGTAGATAGCTGGTATAATTGCCTGAAAATTTGAGCCAAAGGTTTTATATACTAATACATTACTGAGGAGTAAACTCCAAGAGAAACGTTTTAAAGTTTGCTAGGCTGCGAAAAAGCAATACATCAGAAATGGTTTGGCTTTTACAATGGGGATTTATTTGTTTTCAAGCTTATAGTTCTGAGACCATGAAAATGTCAAATCAAGATGTGAATATTCTCACTGTCCTGATTTTGTGATAATCAGGGTAGGCTAGGCATTCACTATATTAGAAACCATGCATGTGTCCACAGACCTAGTTTTTCTCCCTAGGTCTGGTATTTAGAATGCCAGTGATAAACCAAGTCTGATTTATTATATGACCATCCTGTATGGGAAAAGACTGTAACTCTAGGTATTTTTGGTCAACCTTCAAAGATATAGCAGGGGGATGGATGTGGCTCAAATGTTTGGGCATCCATTTCCTATATGGAGGGACCTGGGTTCAATCCCTGGGACCTCCCAGTAAAAATTTTAAAAAGAAAAATA
>PVKH010049603.1:0-10078 GCA_004027955.1 Chaetophractus vellerosus | reverse complement strand
GTGCTTTCTATAATAAACAAATGTGTTTCTTTTTTAAATTAAATTTTGTTTTTAAAGAAGCTTTGGATTATGTAACTGTTAAATCAAAAAATATAAGGAATTCCCATATGCCCCACTCCCTCCCCTTCCCACACTTTCCCACATTAACAACACCATTCATTAGTGTGGTAACTTTGTTACTATTGATAAACACATATTGTTACTAATCATGGACTACAGTTTACATTATAAATTATGCTTTGTCCCACACAATTTTGTAGGTTGTGACAAAATATATAATGCCCTGTATCCATCATTGCAATGTCATGTAGCGCAATTCCAATGCCCCAAAATGCCCCATATTACACTTATTCTACCCTCTCCATCCCCTTAGACCCTCAGGTGGCCACTGCCTTTTTCAATGGTAGTTCTTCCATTGCTAATATAACAAGGCTATAGTAGAATAATAAGTTCATTCCCCAATCTTGAAGGTTTGGGGATGTTAATGACCACTCTTCTTCTAACTGAGAGGGGGCATAGATCTCATGAGGCAGATGGATGGAACTATCTTGCTTGCAATAGCAGACAGTCTCTGTTCTTTGGGATGAGCATTGTTAATCATCTCCTTGTTAGCTGTCCTAGGTGAGTCCAATAGACTGGAGGGTAGGGTTTGCTACTTTGCTGAGATCCAGGGTGCAACTGGCATATGGAGAGATAAAAGATTTAAGTCTCTGGGACAAATATTTACTAATACAAATAAAAGGGGTAGAAGAGCCATGAGTAGGGAAACTATAAATGAGCTTCACTCTGTTACACTGGAAAACATAAATTCCAAAGTTAGGCCAGCTTACAGGGTGCCAAATTCCTGAACTGTCTTCCCTGGCTATAGTGCCTTGATGTCTCTAGAACCCTCAGAAGCCTTGCTATTTGAGGCAGTGTTTACTGACATGAAAGCCTGCTGAGACATGCATAAGTGTAACCTCTGGAATAAACTCTCTGCTCACTTTGAAATTTCTTAGCCATAAAAACTTATCTGTATTTACCAATTCCCACTTTTGGGCAAGGTCTCTTTTCCAGATGAATTGTTATTTGTACTTGTTAAAAATTCCTCAGTGCCAGGAAGGCTCATCTCTGGGAATCATGCCAGGGGGAAGGGGGGAAGGTACTCTGATATATGCTGAGTTTTGTTTAGAAAGAGGCCACATTTGAGCAATAAGGAGGTTTTCGGGAGTTAACTCTTAGGCAATATATATAATACTAGGCCAAGTTTCAATTTTGAGGAAAAGGTTCATAAGTATAATTATCAATGTCAAAGTCTGGGCATAATGATCTGTCTTCCTTCAACTGGCAGTGCCCTTGTACTTGGGAGATTCTTGCTCTCATATTACAGAAAGTAGTAGAACTCCCTAGAATGGGAATTCAATATTCTTTAGGTTATTTTGTGGATCTCCACCCATTGAGACAATGCCTCATGAACACTTGAACATATTCATATGCTTTGGGTCATGCCCCAAGTAAGCCCCTCCCCATGCAACCCCCCATCACTGACACTCTGCACCAGTGATCCTCCCCTACCACAGTTGTGTTCCATAACCTCTCCAAAAATGAAGCCAACATAATAACCAAGTAAAATTTAAAAGAACACTAAACAATAGTAAATTTTAGCTAGAATTCAACTTAGAGTTGCAACTCAAAAAGGAGTTATCAAAAGTATGGTTAACTGTAATAATTCTGGAGAACTTATGACAAGTTTAAAAATGTAACTTTTCTACTTAATGAATGTTCCTAATGAGGTATTGTGCATGTTTTTCCTTTAAAAGTTTACTTGTAAATGTTATAGGAAAACAGAATAAATTATAGATGTATCTTTGTAATTTATATCTGCTTTTCAAAGAAAAGAGGGATATCCATTACTTTTTAAAAAGATTTATTTTATTTATTTATTATACATCCCCACTTTTTTTGCTTGTTCTTCCTGTGTTCATTTTTCTCTGTCTTCCTCTGTGTCTGCTTGTCTCCCCCTGTGGGGGTGACCTGCTGAGTCAGCTCAGTGGCACAGTCACCCGTCTGCTTGTGGTGGCTTGCCCTAGCTCATGGGGGCTTGCCTTTGCCTGTGGGGGCTTGCCTTTTTGCCTGCCCACAGGGGCTTGCCATTGCCCATGGTGGCATGCCCCATCCATGTTGGCTTGCCTTCTCAAGGTGGTCCACCCATTTGAGGAGGCCCAGGGACTGAACCTGGGGCCTCCCATGTGGTAAACCAGCACCCTACCAACTGGATTATACAGCTGGCCCCATCCATTACTTTTTGATGAGCATTCCCTCTAACAACATGCCCAGGGCCATCTTCATGTCCTTGTTTCTTAGACAGTATATGATAGGATTCAAGGTTGGTGGTACCATAGTGTAGAATATAGAAATTACAAGGATAGAAATAAAATGGAACCTTGAAGTTGGCTTTGGATGTGCAATGAAAGAATAGAGAGAAATCATACAATGATCCCCAGGTGTGGGGAGCAAGTGGGGTGTGCTTTTGTTTGGCCTTCTATTGATAGAATCTTCTTAACAGAAGAAAGAATGTCAACATAGGAAATGACAGTGAAAATAAAATAGTAGAAACACAAGGCCACAGCAATAAGGATGGGCACAATTTCTCTCATTAAATTTTCTGAAGAAGAAATGGATAATAAATGGGGATGTCACAGAAGAACTGATGGATCATGTTGAACACACAGAAGGATACGTAGAAGGTGTCAGCTGTGTGCATCACAGCAGTCAGGGCCTCATCCAGCCAAGACACAGGGAAGACCTGTGTGCATGTGCCTATGTTCTTGATGTCTTCATTGTGCAGAAGATGGCAGATGGCAGCATAGCTGTCAAAGGACATGGATGTGAGGAAGAACAGCTCTGCAGATGAAAATGAAACCACAAGAAAGAGTTGGATGACAAAGCCAAGGAAAGAATTGGAATTGTTGTGGGCAAGGAGTTGACAATGGAATGTGGATTGTACTTAAAATGAAGCAGAACTTCAGGAAAGGTTAATTCTTCAGGAAGAAGTACATGGGTGTGTGGAGATGCTGGTCCAATGTTGTGATCATAATAATGAGGCCATTTCCCACCAGGGCCCAAAAGTAAATGAATTGGAACAGCACTTAATGCAAAATATACATATTGTGATTGGTAGAAAATCCCATGATGATAAATTAAGTCACAGTTGTTTTATTTTCCATTACTGCAAACATAATATGATAAAAAGTAAATAAAAAGAGAGAGAAGTATAAAATGAATAAAATCAAGTCTGTCAACATTGTAATGTCCCAATCCAATTACTAAATGATTACTTCCATCTATATGGTCATTATTCATTTCCTGGTTAATTTAGTTTTATTTAACCAATTTCATTTTAGGTTTCACATATCTGCTCTTATAATTTTGTTCAAATATATTCTTTGAAAAATGCTGACTGACTGAAAAGTTTCTTCCTAATTTTGCAAAAACTTGCCACCCTCTAGAGAAATAAAAAAATGACCAATTAAATAATGCAAATTGTCCCTTAAGTTTGATGTACCTACATCCTGCCATATGATAAATACAACCTTAATTTCTATAGAGTTTCTTAGAATTTGAAAATTATATAATTCTGAGGAAAAAACTAATCTTTTGTTATGGACCTACCTTATCTACTTTGTAAAAGCTTTAGCATACTTGTCTCTAGATAACATTCGATTTAGAGCTGTTCACTAAGTTCAAATTTTTAATACGGAATTTAGATAATGACTAGCTTCTTATTATCCTTCAGTATACCCATTATTTATTATTTACAGTATTATACTTAGATTTCCATACAGTCATAATGTGGTATCAAATATATGAGCTGAGATTTTAGGCCTCATATTCACCAAATTATCTACTTTTAAAAATTTCCTCTCATTGGCATTCCACACATCTAATATGTTAAATCATTATGTTTTTCCCACAAACTCCTTTTTTCTTTTTTCTATTAACTCTTCCACTGTTAAAATACAAGGCATTACCTACTATATATCTAAAATATTTCAAATATTTTATAAAAATTGTCATGTCTGTCATGTCACCATTTTCATATCCTCATGTTCTTCTATTCCTCTCATAAGATTAATAGAGTTTATGTAGCAGGAAAGAATGATATGAAAAAGCTTTGGTGCTAAATTCAGCTAGTGTCAGGGTGAAGAAATACTGCAGTTCAAGATGCCTCTTTCAGTGGCAGGTTGATGCCTTCTATTTGTAGAGATATTACCCTTAACCTTCCTGTAAATGTAGTTAATATTTAGGAAACATATTTTACAGTTCAACCTCCCACAGTCTTCTTTTAAATATTATGGTCATCCTCTCCCAATGGTGGTGGATGGTGGACATGTCCCTGTGTTAATGTTGGCCATTGGATTTTAGGTAACAATGAATTTAAATTATATCTCATTTAATATCTATAATTTATTATTCTATAATTTACAAGAGGAAAAACAATCATATATTGTATTAAATGGAAAAAAGTAATAATTGTGATGTGTTCCAGCCAATAGGGAAACATTGGAGAGCTTTGCCATATTTTCCAGAGAAGTAGCAACATCCCCCCAAGTGCAGGCGCAGTGTCTGGCAAAGTAGGATGATCCATTGATAGGCCCTTGTTATTGATGACTAGCCATATGAGTCATTGCTGTTGAAATTGAAATAGCCTAGTGTTAAAGGGTGCCTAAGAGTTGCCTCTTGAGAACCTCCTTGTTGCTCAAATGTGGCCTCTCTCTAAGCCAAACTCAGCATATGAATGCATTACCTTCCTCCCAGTGTGGGACATGACTCCTAGGGATGAGCCTTCCTGGCAACAAGGGATTACTAACAAATGCCAATGGGCAGAATGACTGGAAAAAGACTGAATAAAAGGGGGAAATGGTAAAGACAAATGAGTTCATAGGGCTAAGAGACTTCAAAGTGAGTCGGGAGGTCAACCCTGAGGTAACTCTTATGCACACCCCAGTAGAACCTCCTAGGCTTCCAATATGGATATCACCCCAAACAGAGGGCCTCCTGAGGGCTTTGGAGATATCCAGGTCCTATATCAGGGCAGATATCCCCAGAGTTTAGTGCCTTACTAGTGGGCCCTAATTTGGAACACTTACTACTGAGAGTGACAGAGACTGACCAAAATATGTCTTCACTGCTCATGGTCCATTGGACTATTCTATTCAAGCCTATATTTGATGCCAGAGTTTTAGGTGTACTTCCAGAGACCAGATCCTATGCATTGTCCATATGCCAACTGGGTCCAGAGTCTCTGTGGACCTGCAGCTCATACTCTACAACTCAGTGGACTCACATAGGACACCTGGTGGGGAGATGATAATCAACAAACGCTATCCTGGGGAATGGAGAGAGCCTGTAGCTGCAGGAAGATCAACTCTTCCATCATATCAATGGGATATATGCCCCCCATCACTTGGTGGTGGAGGGGACATCACCATCCCAGATTCCTTGGGATTGGGGGAAGAACTATGGACTAGAGTGGACTTGTTGGTGTCCTGTTATAGACTTGTGATTCATTCAATGGAAGAAATTACAAAATTATGTGGAGCCAGGGGCCCCTGGACACTGTGGGGGCAGGGAGAGGGAAGGATGGTTGTAATACAGGGGCTTTTTGGGACTTGGGAATGGTGCTAGGTGATGTTGCAATGGAGGATATAGGCCATTTTATATCATTATGTATCATGCAGAACTCTATGGGAGAGAGGGTGGTTTACTGTCTGAACTGTGATCCATGCTTGGTGGTAAAGCCCCAAAATGTGTATATCTATTACAGGTGTTGTGCCACACTGATAAATTATATATATGTGGGAGGTTGTGGGAGGTGTGGGAGGGTGGCATATGGGTACTCCTAAAATTTCTGTGTAACATTTATGTAACCAATGTATCCTAAAAAGAAAGAAAATACACTGTTTGCACCACCATAATTAATTAAGGGAATACTTCATTTGTTTTTTTGTAAGTGTGTGGGCACATATTGACTACTCTGGAAACCATATTCCAGGTGTCTAACCTCCTTTTCCATTTCTCTCATTCTCCATTGTCAGCCTCCTTCTATTATTCTGATGTACAGTACTAACCTAAGGTAGAGTTTGCCTTCCCTCCATGCACATTGCCATGCTAGTGTTCTAGCAGTTGTAGAGCTAAAGGAGATCTTGTTTATTTGAAGAATAGTTCAGTAAAGAGCTAAAAAAATAACAATATCAAATGGAGTTAATTTCTCAAGGATAAACCATAAGATAGGTAGATGCTTGTGTATCATACAAATGAAAGCTGAAGAATTGCTTTTTAAAAAGCTTGTTTGTAAATCTTTGGAAATGAACAGAAATGGTGAGAGCATATCATGTTTGTTACTAGCTGAGCTGTTATATGGTTGACAGTGGTTGAATGGGAGACTCTAAGGACATTGTGATGGTTAGGCTAATGTGTCAACTCAGCCAGGAAATTGTGTCCAGGTATTAGGTCCAGCAAGCACTGGGTGAATTGTAATACAAGAGCATTTATGGACTTCAGTCACCAGTGAGTTTAGTGCATGGATGGCTGATTACATCTGCATCAATCAGGGAGATTGGATCAAGAATGGATGACACTTTTATCCATTCAGTTGACTGCCATAAAAGGGAACTGATTTCAACATTCAGAGTGAATTTCCCAGGTCATCATTTGACAGCCAACTTCTCCCAGAAGCTCAACAAGAACCCCTTCATTGGTCTTTCATCAGAGCCCCTGGCTTGCAGTCTGCCTGTGGAACCTGGACTTGTACATCCCCATGGTCATGTGAATGACTCTTATAAAATCTTATATTATTAACATATATCTCCTATTGATTCTGTTTCCTGAGAGAACCCTGACTAAAACAGACATGTATATTGCTAGAAGGAAAGTTAAAAAAGTAACATGGCACTGTATAACATAGTGAAACCTCATGTAAAATATGAATATGGATATGCTGCATATATAAGCCTGTTTTACAGAATATAAATACAAATAAATTAGGAGATGGAAACAGAAGAGCAGCTATGTATGGCAGGGGATGCACAGAAAAATTGAGGTGATGAGTTTTTGTAAGTTTGTTCTGCTTGTCTGTTTTTTGTTTATGATTATTATTATTATCGGAAAATTGATTTGTTTAAAAAATTTTAAAATGTTTAAAATGATAAAATTTGATTTGATATCTCTGCTGCTATTCTTGTTAGAAAATATAGTGAATTATTTAACATAAAAAGTCAAAAAATGTCCATGGCCATACATAGACATATTTCTAACTATCCATATTTGTATTTGTCATTTAGTGTGAAAGGAAATAAAATAGGAAAAGTTACCTCAAGACATGTTTCTTGATAATTCTACCTGATATAGTTACCTATTTTAGTTCTGAAAATATAGTGTATGACTTAAACACTTTACATAATTAATTTTAAATTTCTTCCTTTATTACTTCTTGTATATCAGTCACTAATTGTGATTTCATTTAAAATTCACTTGGCTTTTTTAAGCTAATTGAAACAATCCTTACTCATTATATGCATTTCTGAAACATGATATTGTAAATATGTCAAGAGTATTATAAATCATAACTCTTTTTCAAACACCTAGAGGAACACAAATGCAATATGTCCTTCCATTTCATTTCATCCCAAGGTAAATGTGGCAATTTTGCATTGAAAAATTAGAACATGAGGTAATAATATGATTTGAACATGATCCATTTATCGTTTATAATTTTTCACTGTTGGTTAAATAAATATATTTTTAAAAATGCTTTATTTCTCAGTTTACTTTTTTTTAGATTTATTTTTTAAATTTATTATACATCCCCCCCCCTTTTGCTTGTTCTTGCTGTGTTCATTTTTCTCTGCATTCCTCTGTGTCTGCTTGTCTCCCTCTGCTGGGGCAACCTGCCAAGTTAGCTCACCAGTGTGGCAACCTGCCTGTTCATGGGGACTCGCCCTTGCTCATGGAGGCTTGCCTTTGCCCACGGGAGCTTGCCTTTTTGCCCATGGGGCTTGCCTTTTTGCCCATGGGGACTTGCCTTTGCCTGCAGCAGCATGTCCTTTCTGCAGTGGCTGGTCTTCTTGAGGTGGTCTGCCTGTTCAAGGAGGCCTGGGGACTGAACCCGGGGCCTCCATGTGGTAAACTGGCACCCTACCAATTGGGCTATACAGCTGGCCACTAAGTTTACTTTTAAACATAAAACAATTTTTTTTCTAAAAATGATGACTTAGAATCCTTTCAATCTATTTTCAGAAAGCTTCCAATTGTCTTCTGAGATTGAGGATTAGTGTAATTACAGCTGACCATAAGGACAGAATGATATTGTAAACTTCCATTTTAATAGAGGTCAAAGAATGTGTTGATTCCCCTGAAAATTCATATGATGCATACATTGTCTGGCTTCATTGAAATCTATGTTGGCAGACATAGGGAGCTGAAGAGATTGACAATTTTACATCTGTTGCTGCTCTCCCATGAGCTTGATCATTGCCTAATACTGACAATTTGTCAAACTACTGATTTCAAAGGGAAAATAGTCTATCATTACCTACATTGTCATTCTTAATTAGCATCAGCCAGTGCTCTTCCTAATTAGTGGATCAATGTGTTATGTTTTTTATTCTGTCAATGGCTTGCACATGTATGGACAGACATAGTGATGAGTGAGAGAGGAGGTGAAAGAAGATTGCATCAATGGACACTGCTGTTCATGGAAAATATTTTTAATTAGTTCTGTGAGTTAGAGGAAAAGCTGGGGTTATTTGAGTATAGGACTGATAAACTCTAATTTATATTTGAACTTGGCCACTCTGACAAAAATAGACTGTCCTGAGACTCCCTGTTGTGAGGATGTGGGGCTGATGGGCTTGGACAAAAGAGGTACTGGTATAAGTAAGAGAGGAGTACATTTACTGAGTATATTTTTTATTGTAAAATCTAAAATATTTGTTCTTGTTTTAACAATGCCTCCTTTTTCATTATGCTAACCATATGACCGTGGGTTTAACTATTTGTTCAGATTTGAGCTTAAATTTTTGGAAGAAATGAGTTTCAAATCTACAACTCTATGACAAACATTATATTACATTTATAGCTCCCAAACAATCAACAAGCAAACACACATTCCAGACCTGCAAAAACTCTACCCTTTTATAGATTGATGCATTGATTGTATGAAGAAATTAAGTAGGAAATTGGTTTTCCTAAGAAATTGTATTCTCCACATCCCTACCCCCAGTTCAGTTACATGTGCTAGTCTCATTCCACTAAAATTCACCATTAGTTCTGTTTCCTTTTTTGTTTCTCCTTGTCACTTGATGACCTTAGTGGAGTCTCTCTATTAATAGTGTTTTGGAATTTTACAAGGATATAGCATGTTGAAATATTTTTATTTCTGATTTTAACTTATAGTTCTGTTTTTCCTCTTCATTTTTTTAAAATTGATTTTCATCATTCTGAAGAATGATTTTAATTTAATTTAATTTAATTTTAATAATATCCTTCCCTTTAATATCTCTTTCCTCTTTCTGTAATTTTATTAACTAGATTCCTGTCAATTATATTTTTCAAACATTCCTCTCCAGTTTTCAATTTCCCTATTGTGTGGCTTATACTTTGTGAATGTGCCCCACCTCATCTTCCAACATTTCTATGGCACAATTTTATTTCTGATATAGAATTTTCACATAAAAAGAATTCCCTCTACTTTTCTGAGGTACAGTTTTACCATTACTTATTTGAAGGATACCCTTTTTTATGTTTTCTTTTGAGATCTTTTACTATGGGCTTTTAATTTCTTCTTCTGTTATCCAAAGTACTTATTTCCTCTGGGTGTCATTGTTCCATCAATATTGTTTTTTTCTTTGGTCTCTGTCTTTAAATTAGAGACTTTCACAAGCACATGGTGAATCTAAGGTGTGAGGTCTTAAGAGGAAGAAGTTTAATAAAAGTGTAATTTGTATCAACTGTGTTTGTGAATAACTGAAATACATTTATCAGGGATGGAGACATTTTTAAGGGGTCTTACAAGGAATCATATATTTAATAACTGTAT
>PVKH010049602.1:0-10088 GCA_004027955.1 Chaetophractus vellerosus | reverse complement strand
TCTATGGGGAGTGTATGTAGCTCAGGCTATTGGACACTTGCCTCTCATGTGGGAGGTTCCAGGCTTGGTTCCCAGTGCATCCTGGAGAAGGTGAGCAAAAAATGAGCAGAGAGACAGACAGTTAAACATCTGGGGAAAGGGGGTGATAAGTAAAGTAAATTTTAAAAATCTTAGAAAAAAAATAAACTCACAAGCTCTTTAAGTTTCTGTTTACCCTTATTGTTCCTCATATCATAATAGCAAACACATTCCATCTGTCACTTGTGACAGCATGTTTAACCTCTTTTTCCCTCTTACTTGTTTTATGTAAACTAGCCACAATACTGTAAATTTTATCTTTTAATTATGTCTCTAGTATAGCCACTTCTTTCCAGTTTGTTTCAACCACCTGCCATGTGGGCTACTAGATGGATAATTAATTAAATAATTAATCAAGCATACCATTTATCCTTTCACACATTACCAGATGGACATAAGTTTTAATGCTTCATGGAACTTTGCTTGTCTTATTTCCTTCTTTAAAAAATGAGTTCATTTATTTTTGAGACATTGATGACACATATGTGAAGAAATGCTACCCATGCCTTAACAGAGTTACATGCTAATTATCCATCTAAGTTTATCAGTAGATTTTCACAGTGTAATTATATCTATTATGAAAAAATAGAAGTCAATTATAAGGGAAATTCTTTCACTGCAAAAAATTGTTAGATACCTACTTTCATCTAACTAAAGATTGTTACGTGGTGGTTATTTGTTTATTATTTTTGTAATTGGGATTTTAGGTACTGAATTGATATTGTTGCAAATTAACATTATCTAAAAAGTGAAATCTCAGGAAGCAAATATGGCTCATCTTGGGTGCCTGCCTACCACATGGGAGATACTGGGATCGGGTTCCAGTGCCTTCTAAAGAAGATGAGCAGATATTGAACCTGCCACAATGAGCTAGATGCCTAAGTGAGCAGATGCCACAAGCCAGAAGATGCCACAGCCCATGAGGAGCACATGTAGCTCAGGTTCTTGAACACTTGCTTCCCATGTGGGAAGTCCTGGGTTCGGTTCCCAGTGCCTCCTGGAGAAGGCAAGCAAACAATGAGTAGGCAGATGAGACAATCATCTGGGGAAGGGGAGGTTAATAAACATAATAATAATAAAGTAAATTTATACATCTTTTTAAAAAAGTGAAGCCTCATCTTGAATGAGGAAAGAATTATGTTACTATTTGCTAATGACAAATATATTAATATATGTATAAGAAAGGAAAAATTGCACAGATGAGTTTTAAAGAAGTTTCTAGTTTGTATAGGAGCCAAATAATCTTCAAGTCGTGTATTAGTCAGCCAAAGGGGTGCTAATGCAAAGTACCAGGAATCCTTTGGCTTTTATGAGGAGTATTTATTTGGGGTAAAATCTTACACTTACAAAGGCCTAAAGAGTCCAACTCAAGGTACCATAAGAAGTACTTCCTCACCAAAATCTGTTGCCACGTGTTGAAGCAAGATTGCAGGTAATATCTGTGAGGGTTCAGCCACATTCTTCTTCCTTAGGCTTCAGGAGCCCAGCTTCTTCCTATCTCAGCTATAGGCTGGAAGGCTCATTTCTTTCTGGGCCTTCTTAGCTGCTAAGTATTCTGGTCTCTTCAGCTGCACACTATCAGGCAAATGGTTCATCTCTCTCCAGGGCCTATGCCATGTCTATGGAGCTGTCTCTCTTCTTCTGCATATCCTTTTTGTGTATCTACTTCTGTGTGTCTCCTTGATTGAGTGTTCATTTATATAGCCCCCAAAGGTGGCAGGGACTAAAGCTGTGTCACCCTAATGATGATGGTTGAATCAAAGCCCTAATCTTAACATAATTATTCAAAGACATTTCAACTGAATCTAATAAAATCAAAGGGTATCATACATCATGGAAAAGACCAGTTTACAAACATAATCAAATAACTCTTTTTGAGATTCATAAATAATATCAAACTGCCACAGGTGGCATGATCCATTTTAAGGCCAGAGAGTAAATTTTCTTAAAAGTTATTAGAAGAGTCAGAGGATAGATTTGCATGTTAAAGTAGGACATGGTTAGAAATGGAATGCTATCCTTTGTACTGAGTAAGTCATAAAAGTCTCTGAATTCCCAGTAAACTGAGAAATGGAAAAGCAAAAATATTTTTTTCCTTACAAAGAAGATTTTGACAATTGTTGATAAGTATGAATGGATAACTAGGTAACCTTGTGAGATTGGAGATTCTCCTCTTTCAAATAACTAAATTGTTACAATTGAAGTATTTTAATATAAGAAAAGAGGAATAGAAACAGAATTATTCACTTAAAGTCTGCTCAGAAATGTAAAATGGACATTTTAAAGTAGTGAGAACAATACAGAGTACAAGAATGCCTGACATTTGCTGTTCACTTAAAATTCAGTCAGTAGCTAACTTGATCCTCTGGGCCAGTTATTCAAGGGATTTCTGCATGAGACTATTTCTCTATAGACCACTCAATGTACTCTTTTTTTACCACCTCATGCAGACATTATCATGAAGTAATCAGAATGAATTTAATTTGCAAGTGAATAACGAACGTGCCAGGTTAAGTTACTGACATCTTACTGCAAGACAGTAGATTTCTTTTTTTTTTTCCATGACTATGTCTGAGGATCCTCTATTATGGACATTTTAATGAGTTACACAATTCCTATAGAGGAAAGATAGTAATTCTCTTACCCATCTGGGGAGTGATGATGCCACATCAACAAACCCTTTTTTCCCCTTTCTTTTCTCCCCTGCATAAGCCCCATGCCTATGGAGGAGGTGAGACACTCGGGTTTCACACTTTCAAGTTCTATTTCTTATGAGTGAGGGAACTGGGCTCACTTTCTCCAAACACATTTCCCAGCAAGCCCCAACATATTGTTTGAAAGTCATTTGATCCTTTCCATGATTTGGAATAGGCATATCCATGTTGTGCCCCTGGCTGCATGTTACAAGAACAATATCTCCTGGAGCTGTGGCAGAGAGATTCAGCCTCCAGAGGGATAGCTTTCAGCCAGGAATCCATGTTGGATATTTCTTCATCATAATTGAGGGTCAACTTTACCTGTGCACCATACTCACAGAAGATGATTTCAACATATTCTTACACTCTTCCAGAGAACTGAAAAAGATGATCTGTAACCTTTCTAGATATACTGACATACAATTTGTGCAGGAAATTAATAACAGGACTCACAGCAACCAGATTGTTCCTCTTTCTCAGAATTTCATATTTGTTGCCTAGTTTGTTCCTTTTCCAATAAGTCCTGTGACATGGGGGCCCTGACCTAGAAATATCAATTTATTTCCTCTCAGAATACAGGCAGCTGGAGATACAATGAATGTGGAAGTAACTCCTGAGACCAGATGCAGTTTACTGGTTGGAAGTAGGTATGCAGAAAAAGAGCAAGCAGTGGCACAATCATGGTCAGGTGGGATGCTTTACAGTACATGAAGCAACTGTGAAGTAAGAGCTGCTAAAGAGAAACTAAATGGTGGATTTCAAATTATCCTTTCATGTTGTTTCAGAGTATTTCAGAATGTTTTCTCTTATAAAATTGTGTTTTTTTTTTGATATCCAACATTACTTCTGTGAAATGTCATCAAAGTATGGCTTTAAATTGATTGTACCTGAGATTTTAGGTCCTTCTAAAAAGAAAAAAAGATCCTCTGACCCTAAGCTTTCTTCATATAATACACATTCATGAATCATCTTGCCAACATCTAGAGACAATATTGTTAATATAAAAAAGAATGGGGAACCAGCTGTGGCTCAATTGGTTGGGCTCTGGTTTACCACATGGGAGGCCCCAGGTGTGGTTCCTGGGGCCTCCTTGAGAAGGCAAGCCACCATGAGCTGGCAAGCCTCTGTAAGCAAGCAAGCCACTGTGAGCAGGCAAGCTGCCATGAGCAGGCAAGCCACTGCATGGTGAGCTGACTTGGTGGGATGCCGCAGCAGGGGAAGACAAGCAGACACAGAAGAATGCAAAAGCAAATGAACACAGCAAGAACAAGCAGCAAGGGGGTTGGGGATATATAAATAAATGAAAATAAATCTTAAAATAAAATGAAAGCAGGATATATATTATCTGCTTAATTAATTGATATTACCTATTGACTATGAAAATTCCCAGGAATTGAGTTCCTAATGGAGATTAAAATTATGGCACCCATTGCAACCTACCATATCCTCTGCCCCTTTATGTAAATACAACCTCAAACACCTGACCAGCTCAGGGTAACAAGCACTGCCAAAGACAATTAAAATGATCATTTTTCTTCTACATTATTATACTGTTTTTTCTCATGCTACATCCCCTAATTTCCTGGTCCTTTTAGGAAGATATCTGGGCTCAATTTTAAAAACTGTTTTCAATGCAATTTTTAAAATTAATTTTTAAAAGAAGTTTTAGATGACAGAAATGTTACATTGAAATATATTTTCAATGTAGGGGATTCGAATATACCTCACCCCACACACACACTTTTTCCCATTAACAACATTATTATGGTGCCTTTGTGAAAATTGATGAACTCATATGGAAGCATTGCTACTAACCATGGTCTATAGTTCACATTATGGTTTACACTCTGCTGCACATAATTTTATAGGTTTTGACCAAATTTATAATATCCTGAATCTATCATTGCAATGTCATACTGAATAACTCAATGTCTCCAAAAAGCCCCATGTTATATCTATTCATCCCTCTCTCTCCTTTCAGAATCTCTGATGACCTCTGCCTTTATAGCAATGTTACAAGTTCTTCCATTACTAGAATAATAATAAATCTACTTTTGTCCATAGTTGAAAATGCCACTTGTGTTGTTTTGATATTGGACATCAAAAACAAACAAACAAACCACAAGAAACAGAAACAAATGCAGAATTTCTATTTTATAAGACAAACAGTCTGTCATAATCTAAGACAACATAAAAGGGCTAATTTGAAATCCACCATCTGGATTCTTTTTAGTAGCTTTAACATCATATGTGCAATAAAATATAAAAGGTATAAGTAATTAGTTGGCAAGATGTGTGGGCTCCTGGCCTAGTGGCAGTACTTGTAGCCATGAGCTGCAACCATGTGGTGAGAAACTGAAATACTATTTTCAACATGAAAAATAATCAGTAATATAGAACAAGTCACAATATAGGTTTTATATAATTTTCTGATTCATGTGGGATTTCTGATGGAGACAACCAAGAGAAATAAACTGGGGAAGTGGGGCTAGAGACAGACTCTCACAATTTAGCACAGTCAGAACAATTCCACAAGAGATAAGAGCACCAGGTGGATGTGTGGAGTCATGAATGAGGTCTAGCACAAGGGAAGTTGCATCTTTTATTAGTGCTAATGACATACTCAGACAGGACAGTGTTAGACATGAAAAGAGCTAGAAGTTTGCAGATACTTTGAGGCAGATATTTTAGGACAAAGTACATGCAGCACTCAGTTTATTATGAGCAGCTCATTCTCTGAGTGTGGAATGAATCAGTGTTCCTTAAAAGTGATATGTGACTATGGGGACACAGCAGTACTGCTGAGAATTTAGAAAACCCCTAACCCATGGGATACTCCAGGGATCCTGTGAATTTGTTCTGGGAAAGGGGTCCAAAAACTGTTCACTATGAGGAGGTCCAAAAGTTTGGGTTTGCCATGGTTTAGGGCCCATGCCCTAGTGTGCATGGGTTCCAAGGGAGGGACAGTGGCACTGAAAGAAGAAAGAGAAACACATAGAAGGCATTTGGGAAGACCTGGGTGAGTGGGATATGTTGGCCCTTTGAAGAGACTCCTTAGGTATTATTAGTGGAAGGGGCAACTGTTGGCATCATTCATTGGGTCTTAATTAGACAACCTAATTCTTTCTAAGGTTCAATTTTATAATTAGGGAAATCAATCTACAAAAAAACCTTCTAGTGTAATTTAAAATTTTAATGATGGTGTTTTTGGAAAGATATTTTATAGCTTTCTGACTACAAATGAAAATTGATTACATTATACTGTTTTGATTACTTGTTTTATAAGGAAATATCTTTATGAAAAAAACTCTATTAAAATGTTACCTAAATATTTCCAAAATTTACCCTATTTGTTAATGTTCTATTATTACCTTTAAAGTACTTTTGGGTCCTTTATTTTGTTACTGTATCTTTTTCCTTTTACTTTTTTTTTCATAGATACCAGGGGCCAGGGAATGAACCCAGGACCATTTGTGTGGGAAGCTGGGGGTCAACACCTTGAGCCACATCCATTCCATGTGTCTCTTATTTATGGATTTTTTGTTAATATTCATGCTTACATTTGTTTACTTTACATTAAAATTAAAATTAAAATTTATTTTTAATCATTTTGCTTCTCATAAGATTTATTTTGTGGTATTTTTCTAACTTTAACTTATTTCCTTATTTTATGTTGTTTAATGAGAAGTTTAGAACTGTGAATATTCTTATGTTTTGATATTCAGTTTTCTTTTGAATGATATATTCTAGCACAATCTAATTAAAAATTTTGATGTCTACTAACTTTTTGTTATTGATTTAGGTTTTACCAGTGATTAGTTTGAAAATATAAAGGTCAAAAATTCTACTCTACATGTAATCGATGTTTTCATTAAAAGCTGGCCAATGACACAAACCTTATATCACCTGCATGCTTGTTTTAAATGATTTGTTATATTTTATGCATGAAAACTTATCAGTGATGTCTTCATTGTGAATTGTATAATAAAAGGTTATAAACTAACTGAAAAAATTACTGCTGTGTCAGCAGATGTTACTGTGTGCCTTGCCAGGTGACAGATCAGTCCAAGATAATCCAGTAGCCAGTCCTCAGGAAGAAAGTATTTCCTGATAATGACTTGGTTTTGACATTTTTCTCAGCCTCACAACTGTAAGTATGTCAGTTAATAAATTCCCATGATGAAAGTAAAAAAAATTACTCCTTTAGTTTTGAAATTAGTTTTCATGGTATTACATAAGTGACCTTATGATGTAAAGATTAATTACTAACTGTGAAATTTAGGATATGTTGTAATTTTGCATTTAACTTTTTAATGTCATCTTCTTAATATGTTTCTTTATTTCTTTCCATTGCAGTCTATACAAGTTACTCAAACTTATCCTTATTTAAGCTTTATTTCTGCCTTCCCAAATATGGTGTACATCTCCTTAACAATTTTAGTTCCTAAATTTATTTAAATATCTCAGCTAATCTGCCTTTTAAATCTGCTTTTGTTTCAAATCTCTTGTTTCAATTTCAGGTTCTTTTAGTTTTTTTCAGATTTTGGGGGAAATTTTCACCTTTTCAATATTTATACTGCTTCTTGGAGCAATTCTGCTTCAAATGCACATCCTTCACCCACCTCTTATGAGCCTTTTCTCTTTTGTGATTTTTTGTGTTTTGCCTTGTTTTACTAGAATAGATTTTGTAGTGTGTGAAACTGAGGTATTATGTTTCATTTCTTTTGCATACCCATAATCTTTGGGAGAAGACACTGGTCTAGGATTGCTCATTCCCTAAATATATTGGGAGAATTTGTTTTGCCTTTTCATCAGTGTTTTCCTGGGTACTGTTTTACATGGCTTTTCAAAAGTTTAACTGGAGGATAAATGTCAGTGATTTTTAGTTTGTGTTATGTCCTGCAGCCACTTGGTGGGAAAGTACAGTGTTTTTCTGGAAGTTTCATTCTGATATAATTTTCCTAATAGCTTTTTCTCAAAATAAATGATAACATTCCTTTGGAATCATATCTAGGTCCCCTTGTCTCCCAGACATGCCACTCATCAACAGAGCTAATATACCCAGCAGTGGAACCATCTTCTATATGGAAACACTCATGTAATAGAATATTTGATGTCCCACTGCCTGTTACAGTCTACATTTTATTTTTCCAAAGTAAGTGATACTTAGGAAGAGGGTTTTGCTCTCTGTGTACAAGTGTTGTTTTTTTTTATAAAATTTCAATGTATAAGGCACATGATTTATGGAACATGTGACACAAGCTTATGGGAGTTCCATAGTTTTAAGACTGTTCCTGTTTAGAGAGATATTTCTTTTTCATTTTCTTTCTTTTGTTAAAGCTATTAGATTTAAAGTGAGAAGTTATACAAATATTGCATTCACTCAACCAATATCTATCTCTCCTTAAAAACAAAGTTGGTTTTTAGAATTCATTTCAAACTTTTCTATATTCAGTGACATATGATATTTGTAATGAGTAATGAGGATATTTGATATATTCAGAAAAATGCAATTATAAACAAGTTCAAGTTAAATGGTAAGTATGTGCAGAATTAACTACTTTCCTGGTATTCTGCCATGAACCTGTGGAAAATGCCTGAATGATCTTATTGCTCCCTTTGATTTTGCCCATGAATATTTACTCTGAAGACTTTATTGATTCATAATGAATTGATATATGTTCATCATGGAAATATTTGTCCAAGGAATATAAAGTCAGATACTTGGGAGCTCAACAACAGGAAAGAACATGGGGTAGGGTCTGAGTTGCAGTGACAAAAGGCAGATTATTAATAGATACTTTTGCATAAAATTTACTAGAAGAAAACCAATTTATAAAATAAATATTTATTTTTGGAATGTAAATGAAATATGTGAAGCTCCTACTTGGAGATCATGGGGGAAAATGAAAAAGCTAGTAATGAGGATATTGCACGGTGTTTCCATTTTGGGAATTACAATATTGAGTTGGAGTTGATGATGAGTTGCAGAACTAGAGATTTGAGAGACATTTATGCAGAGGGTGAGGATGAGATCATAAGTAGGTGGATTAGGAATATAAATTCAGGAAATTTTACTAAGTCCTCTTTTTACTGAACATTTAACAGAGTTGAGCAGAAACATTTTATGTCCCACAGATCTATGACAAGAATTTCTCTCATTGTTGCTAGTTCTACTTCAGATATCACCATGGACCCTTGAAGAGTACATAGTGTTATGCTTTTTCCTGATTAGGTCTATAAATAGGTATGAAGTGCTGACAAATACTATCCCTGCATCATCTCACATATTGACAAGGCCAAGCCAGCCCAGAAGTAATAGGGCAAATACAGTGGGAAGTTAGCAAAGTTAACTTTAATTTAATACTAGGAGATCCAATTATCTCTTGGGTTTGAAAAGAACTGGCTTTCCTTATTTCATTACTATATTGCTTGAATGAATTTAGTTAATAAAATGGAGATATTATGGGGATCTACATAGGTCAGAAGGAAGAAATAAGATTTATCAAGAAAATGTCATATATAGCACTGAAGTTATCACAGGAGGTCTATTTAAATTAAGAGGGTGTCTAATAATATAGATACTTTTTTCAATGTTATCTAAATTAATTAAAATATTGTTATCAAAATAATGTAATTGAAGATATTCTGCTGAAATTCAAAGGCTATTTTGAAATTTCATTCCAACATGAAGGAATTGGAATTACATTAATAGCAAGTTAAATATTAATTATCATTACCAGAAATTACATTCAGGAGAATTTGAAAGTCTTTCTTTTAGACATCTCTTCATTCATTCATGTGACAATGATATCAACTATCTACTAGCTGCCTTGAGCTGCTTCAGACTCTCTTGGGAAAATTAGAGAGGCATGAAATGATGTACACGACTTGTGCAGACTGCTAAATGGATTTTTGAGAGAATACTGTGGGCTTGCTTTCTGTGAAATCACCAGCTATTGTGAAGAAATAGAAATACAACTTAGTCAAATCAAATACTTAAAAACAAAGGCTTTGGGAGGGTATAATATTAAAAAACTATTTTATTTTTCTGCAGGATTGAGGGAAGTCTCCTTAGTAATATTAGATTGAAAGAAAGGAAGGAGGCCATAATTAATAGCTTACTGAGTAGTGTCATTTCATAAATCATACATGGTTTTTAATTTGTAATTGAAGATCCTTTTACTTGCTTGTTTCCTTTACCAGGAAACACATTTTGCATTCACACTTTGAATGATGGTTAAAAAGCAAATGATTCCAGGAAAAGAAATTTTACACATGGATATAAAAATAACAGATACCATTTCATTTCCT
>PVKH010049601.1:0-10085 GCA_004027955.1 Chaetophractus vellerosus | reverse complement strand
GAAGAGAATCCTGTTGAGGAAGTGGGATGTTCCTTAGATGTAGCCAAGGCTGGTATCCACAGTATTTAACAACAGGTACAGCATGGGCCCCGGTCGGTAATGGCACCCACCACTCACCCAACAGAAAGGATAAAGCTAGAGGACAGTGTGCCTCCTCCAGGTCTTGGCAGCTGAAAACTGTCCTGAAGCGACCTGAGTTTCTGAGAATGGTGACTATTACTCTTCTTAATGACTAATACTTCTAAACGCTGCAGTGAGAGCAAAAGTAGCCTGAGCCATGGGTTAAATCATTCTCTAGCATTGTTTTCCATAGAACTAAAAAGAAAAACTGTCTTAAACCATGTGTATCTCCCTTTCATTCCCCCGTGTCATTCAACATGAGAACTAGAGGAGCTACTAAGTGCCTGCTATAGACAATCAGGTGCCGATTCCTTCCCTTCTTAATCTCCAATCCTCACCATGACCTGATAAGCAAGTATTGCAAAACCCATTTTGCTGATGATAAAGGAGGCTCTGAGAAGTTCTGTGATTTCCCAAGGTCGCACGGTTTGCAAAAGGCAGTGAGTTTCAAAACCAGATCTGTCCGGCTCTGAAATCAAAAACTCATTTTTCTCTAAGGGAAAAAAAAAGAAGAAAATCTCTTCTTTCCCCAGTTCTAACATCTTTACCCTCAGTTTCATTGAATTCAGGATTGCACATATCCCTTCTGCTGGGTGACAAGGAGTTGGAAGCAGATACTAGGAGTCTAATGGGAGTGCTGGGTGGGTGACTTGCACAGGGACATGTAGTGGGTGGGCTCCCAGAGAAGGTGGTGGGTGAGAGCAAAGGCTTCGTCTGGTTGGCACCACTCATGGGCTTTGCGTAGAGCGCGTCCTTCCATTCACAGCATCTACGCCTGCTTCCTGAATGGAAGCTTTTCCTCCCCTAGCCCCCTGGGCATAAGGCTGGAGTGGAAGAAGCAGATGTGGAGGTGCGGGGAACAGTATGTGACTTTTGTGTGTCCATGTGGAAGACTGTAAAAATTTCCCACCTTTCTCCATTCCTCCCATAAAGGCGGGAATTTGTGTTGTTCACGCAACCTCCATTAGCCATTCGGGTGTTCGCAAATGAGACAAAAGCACAGGTTTAAGAAGTTCCTGTGCATTGGAACTTTCCCTCTGTGCTGCTCTTCTGGAGAGCAGTGTTAGATTCTGCAGGGGCAGTGTCACCAGAGATCCTGGATTCTCAACGCTGGGGGAAATTTTATGACAATATTGTTGGGTTTGGGTCATCATGAATTCAGCTCCCTTTCAAGTCTAATTTGCTTTGGGAAGTTCCTTCTCACACATCATGTCCACTCTTAGGAGGAGTACAAAATTGACCAACTCTGCCCTATGCAAAGATATACATACGACCCAAGTGAGGTGTGGTGAATTTCAAAAATGGCCACAATTCCTCACCCTCCCTGTGTCTATATCACTTTGCAACAGGAATTTTGTAGCTCCTCTCATCAAGAAGTAGAGTCTAGTTCACCACCTTGATTCTAGGAAGCCCCATGAGTTCTGTTGGCCAATAGGATGTGGCAGAAGTCACATTGAGAAAGTGCTGAGCCTGGGCCTCAGGAGACCTTGCCTACTTCTACATTGCCTCTTGGACCCCTGCCCAACCACCATGGCCACAAACTCTTGCTAGCCACGTGGTACAGAAACAAGTTCTCCCAGTTGGGCCATTCTTTTTTTATTATTTATTTTTTATTTTATTTGGAAATAGTTTCAAATATACAGAAAAATTTCAAGAATAAGAATAGTAAAAAGGAATACCCATATACCCGTTTCTCATATTCACCTATAGTTAACATTTTACTATCTTTCTCACTTACTCTTTGTGCTATCTTCCTCATCCACTCTTTCATAAATATATTTTTTCTAAATCATTTGTGGGTAACTTACTTACATTATGGCTAGCTGGGCCATTCTTAGATGGACCTGCCTCCAGCCAACATGATGGCTCACTATAGATGCACAATTGAGGCCAGTTGAGATGAACTAAGCCTAACTAGATCTGCGGAATAGTCCAGCTGAGACCAGAAATTGCCAACTTGCAAAATATTGAGCCACATAAATGGTGGTGTTTGAAGCCACAAAGTCTTGGGCAAAATCTAACTAATAGACAAGTGTAGAAAAGACCTATGATAAGTCCCAAAGATGGTACACAATAAGGCTGTCAACTATCTCACCTGCCTGGATCCCTGGATTTTCCCTGATTCTTGCCTTCTCTGAGTCTCATTCTCTACCAGCACCTTTGATATTGTGAGCTACCTATATCCTTATGAAAAATTCTTTTTGCCTAAGTTTGGCAGAGATACTAGCAACCAAAGAACCTAATTTATCTTGAAGTCTTTGATCCAAATCCTTCAGTTTGCTCATAAGAAACTGATGCCAGAGAGGAGGCCTTGTAATCTGCTCAGGATCAAGCATATACTAACAGTGAGAGGCCAGGGATCTAGACAACCCAACATAGAGAACGAGACCATTGTCATCATACCAGGTCATCATCTTCTGTCTTGACATAAACCACTCCAGTATGAGTAAAGTAAGTAATGCTAGCTGCTGAAAACAATATATAAGACATTTAACAAAATAATGCTTTAATTCTCATGCCAATCACTTTCCAGTAGTGGATTTTTCTGGTATGGTGGTTTTCCATGTGTCATTCAGGGATTGAGCCAACTTCCACATTGTGGCTCCATCTCCTCTAAGTCCCAGGGTTCCTCACCATTCAGCCAGCCCATGGGTATAGGGGGAAAAGAGGGTGCACGAGAGGGTTCTATGAGCCAGGCCTGGAAGTGGCACCTACCATTTCTGCTCACATTCCATGGGTCAGAGTTCAGCCACATGACCACATAAAACCGTAAGGGAAATGTAGCCCAACCTTGTCCCGAGGAAGAGGCAAGGAGCACAGATGTGAGCAAATCTTTGTCACAGACTTTTAATCAATTTAATACAAAATCACATCACGACTGCACCCTTTCTACTCCTTAGTAAATCACTCCATTCCAAAAAGTAGCCATGAAAGTACATCCACTTTTTATTTACTGTTGAATAAAAGATAATGAAAAATGTTGCCAGTGCATTCGAATACCCAGAAAATGAAATTCTTACATTCTTTGCTGTTTGCTAAAGAGAAAGCTCTTAGAGACAGGAAGCTCAGCTCAGAATACACTATTGTCCTGCCACAATATTCTGTACTATTTTCATTCTTTCCACAAAATAAACTGGGGGAGGGGGAGGGGGAGGGGGAGGGATTCTACAAATAAACATTTGCTTTTCTTTGTCTGACAAAGAGCACGTTTAGCAGTTTACCAACCACTAGATGACTTTTAAGACTGGCATAACATTTGAATCATTTAGGCACATTTAGGGGAAAAACGTTTTCTCCCCCACGCTCCCTCCCCATCCCCACCCCCCATGGATTTCTTTTCCCCTTCCAATTTCAAAAGAAAGTCCTCAGGAAATATAGACTTATAAATGTATCAAATTGATGGATGAATTGAGCCTACATTTTTCTTCTCCCATGATGCATTCTAAATACCAAAAGAAGACTAGACAGAAAGCAAACCCAATCATCCACATTCCAAGGCACGCTCCAGTTACCCAATCACTGCCAAGCATTGCCAGGAGGCAGAGACCATTATTTGAACAAGAATTCAGCTATTTTCAATCTATTACAGTTACTTAGTTGATATTGAAGACTGGCCATTCACTAAGTAGCCAACGCACTTTGCCAAGGTACTTGCAAGGAGGCCCTTGTGGCATCTTATTTACTGTAAATTAAACAGCACTTTTTACCACCAAACATGCCTCTGAACTGCTGAGATTACAAAACAAAGCCCTGGAATGCATTTACTCCCATTCACTGTTGTCACATTTCTCTGTTATTCCAAAATGTTTGGCTACTTTTTCTTCCTCCCGCCACCCCCAATCCTTTTCTAAGGACAGAGAAGAAATCTAATTCTCATAAGATGATTGGTTTTCAAAAGTATGCTAAGCATTTGGAGGTTTATTAGAAACAGTTTTAGTTCCTCATTAATCTAAAGCAAATTATTATTTACAACAGACCACTCATCTGATATCCTTCAGGCTTTCCTAAAAAAAAAAGAGTCTAAGAGTTAAAAATGGTTGATGTCTTCCTGGCAATAACCAGCTAAACCCAGCCAAAAACAGCCCCTTCCAACTGGATGAAGAATAGCCCGTTCTTTCTGTGGGTTCTGCTCACTTTTGTGGAAGTGTCCCAAATAGCCTATATTCATGTGCATTTTTCGTATTGGTTCTCGTTCATTGGAAAGAGCTCTAGATACACCCATTCACACCACAGTGAATTTCAAAGTGGGAGAGAACCTTTTGCTACCACTACCGTGTACTTAAAGCTGGAAGAAGTTCTTTATAGCACATCTAAAATGAGGATTTTTATTACCTTTAAGCAATCCTAGTGACGACAGTTGGAAGTTTGCAGTGCAGATGGGGCAAGGACCATAAACTCTTGAGTCAAACTGCCACGTTTAAGTCCTGGCACTGCTGCTTGAGCAACTTACCTACACTTTGCACACCTCAGTTTTCTTCCCTGTGAAATGGGAATGCCAAGAACACCTACTCCAAGCTTAGCGTAAGATTTAGATGAGGTTTTTAATTTTATCATAGCACCAGGCATATGGAAACATCTCAATTACAGGACCAAGGCTAATAATTAATGAAAATGAGCAGTTTTGCCCTCTCCCTACCTGCTGAAGTTTATGCTTTGCCAGCTTAGGGTCTCCCTCCTACCTTCCAGCATTGCCAGGCTGGGTGTCTGGGGCTTCTGTGTTACAGAATCAACATGTTGAAGCAGAAGGGGAAAGGGAAAACCAGCAAGGTGCAGCGCAAGACAAGCCCAGGGGTGTTAAATAGGAGGTCCTGAAAAGTGTGACACTGGGATGGCATGCGAGGAGATTTGTTGGAAGGTAAAGGGACAGTGCAGTAATGTTCTTATTTACTCTTCAAGGTATTCAAGAAATGCAAGTAAATAACTCAGATTATTTCCAAATTCCTTTTTGAATGATGGACTCTGTTTGCTTGGATTTTTTGTTTTTAACCCTTACCCAGATTGGACTAGCTCACTTGGAGTGTGGATGCTAAACATTGCTGTGTTACTACTAGCTCTTCATCACGACTCTTCCTTGTTCTGGTTTAAACTAGCCATCCTGCCATTAATGGTTAATAGGACCTGTTTCACTTTTTGAAACATCCCCATCTGTACGATAAATGCCAGGGTTACTGCTCGTATTCTGCTGTTTGCTCTTAAACCTGCCATTGAAATCATCAATGCAAATTTTAAAAGCTTACGTCATTGTAGCTATGCATGGAAAATTATTGTTTTCGTAGATTTTACTAGCAAACAAATGAATGCCTCAGCCCATTAGAATACCTTTAAACCCAACTGCTCCATGAACGCCAGCTTCTGGGTGAAAGTGAGATCTCTGAAGCCATCTGATCCTTACTCATCCAATGAATGCTTCATACACCCACTGGCACCTCCAGATACCCTTCACTGAAATGGGCTTTCCTTTTTAGGTCCTGAGTAGACAAAGGGCAGGTGCCAAAGTGAGATACCAAAGCGAGGCCACATCAAGTTTCTTATGTGGCACTTTCCCCACAAGAACATAGAAATCTACTTTGATATAGCAAAGCCCTTTATATACCCACATCTTCGGGCTCAATAAGCATCTTTACGTCAGGAACAGGTGTCTTCTCTTACCCATCAGGCTCACATTACTCACTGTAGTGCCTCATTGTTTAAAAATTTATCAAGAATGATAATAGGCACGGACTGGTCAGACTAGTCCACTAGGGAAAAAAAACAAACATAATGTTCTAAATCAGAAGTGGGAGAATTTGTAAACTTGATGCGATATAGGATTCCATACTTGTTTCTTCTTAAAAAGACAAGGTTTGAAAGAAGCCAAGTGGCAGTGTTTACCTTTTGCACTGAGCATCTTCAGATGCCAAAGATCGTTTATTGTTGGACCCTTGAGTTTAATGATCTTCCTAAAACATATATGAAGCTCATGAAGATGACATTATAGAATTTAATCTCAAAGGCAAAAAGGAGAATAAGAAGGAAGAGGAGAAGGAGAGAAAAGCAAAGAAAAGCAAAAGCAAGGGAAGGGAAAGTGAGGGGATGGGAGGGGCGGGGAGGGGAGAGAATCCACTATGAATCTCTGATTTAAACAGTATAATAGTCGTTGTTCTCTGCTTGATAATTTTTACAAAAACTTTTTCAAAATATTTCTTACAGAGGAAATGGTTTAGAATATAATATGGACATGTTTTCAAGTCAAGTAGACATGTTTATATCTTGGGGTGGGAAGGGCATAAACATAAAAACAGACAAATCCCACTTTTGCTAAATGAATGAGCTCAAGGTTCAGCTCCCTGGCAATGCATTTTTGTGGCTCTTTCTAATTTTCAAGGTCTCCTCCATTTTCTTTGTATAGCCGAACCACACCTCTAAACCTCTGTCTGTTTAGGTTTCCAAAGTGTTTCCTTGGCTTCAGTCCTCTAACACTACTCAATAAAATGTGTTCACTACCTTGGGAGTATCTGTGGCCATGTAATTTCATAATCATATTTATGTATGCTATGTCTCAATTCATTAAAGTTAGCCTTAGAGCTCAGCATGAGCTCACAAAGATGTCTATGAAAGGGTCAAGGATGACTTCATCATCTAAGGATGAGCTCACCAGCTTTTCAATGTCTGCAAAAGGCAGGCCCATTTCAATAGCAAACAGAACCTCAAAATCAAAAGAAAACTTAAGAAATCAAGCACCACCAAAATATGAAAATAATTCTACTCTTATTTCATGGATGACTATGGAGCAAGAGATTGAAAATGCTTCTTTGGCTAGCATTGTCATGGAGAAACAAGAGTTGGGACATTGCTTTTCTGAAGTTATGATGAAATTCTAGGGCAACACACCAAAGTGAAAGCAATGTGTACAAAGTTGCATGTGGGTGACTGTCAGAAAGTTCCAAGTTCTGATCTGTACATCATCTATTAAATATGATTGGATCTATGCAAATCTTTCTGTGTATGTTTCCAATTCTATGGCCACTCTTATCTCTACTTAATCTATGCCCTACTGATCTCCTTTTCTGCCATCTCTAAGAAAGTTTTGTTAATTGGTTTTGCTCTCTGATGCTGTCATTTTATTGTCTACTGTATACACTCTTTTTATTCTTAGATTGGTCATAGCAATAATTGGAGGATGACTGGATTTTTCATTGCAAATGTTTTTCTCTCTGTAAGTTGTCTTCCAAAAGCTTTCAAAACCATTCTGGGGCCATTGTCATAAAGTCACATCTTGTACTTGACAATCCCTGGCATTATTACATTTCCTCCAGTTCAGTTAAGGAGGGTAACTGGATCATTCGTGCCAATTTCATGAAAATATTGGAGAATCAGACTCTTAAGAACTTCATTCTGGAAAGTATCTAGTTGCCTTCAGGCTGCCCGTCAAAAGGGAAATAACATCACAACATTTGGTTTAGTTCTCTTTCCTGCCTCCTAAAAGTTCACCCTGGCAAAATAAATATTGAAGAAGGAAGAAAAAAAAAAGTCAGGCAATAAAAAGACAGCATCCAAGAGAAAAACTGCTAAGGTGATGTCAAAATATGGCTGCCTCTGATGGGAATTAACATAAAATTCTAGACACTTAGAAAACCCAGCCTTGGGCTGGGTGGAGGAAAAGAAAGCTTCAGTAAGAAAAATTATTGTCAAAAAAAAAAAAAATGTGGTACCACAGGGAGTAGGGCACTAGGAAAATTGCTTGAGGGTGTAACCACAAATGGCAGATGGACAAAGTTAGGTGGAGCCCAGAAATAAAATGAAGCCTTTATTACCAGACTTGCTGACATATAGATCTCATTGTTATGTAAGACTCAAGGAATTTCTCCCATAGCTCACACCCTTCTTAACAATCAACGTGGTACCAGGTTAAGATGCAGGTCTTTTCAGGTTCTTTGGACTGACAAGAATGTCCATGGTAGGAATAGCTGACCTGGAAGCTTAGCCAATGATTCCCGGCTCCCAACACTCTCGCAGCAGTGGAAATTAAATCAATAAATGATATTTTCAGTAACAACTTTGAGTGGGAAATTGGGCACTGGGCCACAAAACTTTTCTAAGGGTCCCAGCAAAGGTCAGATATAGAACCAACACCTTGACCTCTGTGAACTTTCTTTAAGTGAAGCTTCTTTCAGAAGTAGGAGAATTCTAAGCGCAAATCAGAGAATTACAAATGGATGGAGTGGCTAAAAGAAAACATGTTTTCCCTACTCCTGAGCTTTGAGGAATTCAGCAGGTCTTGCTGTTTATCATTTACTGTTTTCTATGATAAACCATGAAGCTGCTCTGTGATTTAAAATGCGTCATTCGTGCGGAATCCAAAGGCAACCGTTACAGAATTCCAATCCCTTTCAGAACCAGACGAATGATTCCATTCAATTAATCTCCTTAATAAACATACACTTAAAAGCAAAAGAGAAGTAGAACCTGAATATCTCTGGGATCTACTTGGCTGATCTCAATTTGGGCTAAAACATAACCACATGCATCATATTAAGATTGTCTGATTTTTTTTTTAAGTTTAAGAAGAATATTGTGAGTTTAGAGCAGAACAATGTTCTTCTCCTTGTCTATATCCCAAGGACTCCAGGAGGGAGGGGTTACATGGGTTATGAAAGCTGCAAATGAAAAGCCTTGGCTTTCCTGAGAAAATTCTGAAATTTAGCATAGCAACAGATATTTATTCATCAAACAATAAGCAAGAGCATTTCAGACAGGCCCTTAGGACTTCAGGGAAAACAAGCATGCCTGGCTCCTTAGAGGGTACTAAGATAGCATAGAGCTTATCTTCTTTTTCTTCCAAGCCTTACTTTCAGCTTCCTTCCTAGAAAGCAATAGGCTCTCACTAACTCCACTGAAAGATATAAGGTGAGAATGGCTCATTGCCCTTGAACTACAAAGAAATGTATCTGTGGGAGTCCTCAGGCAGTTGCCTGGAAGCTGAGTCTCAGATGGGGATTCCTGTGTAGGTGGCATATAGAGTGAGGGCTGGTGGGAGAACCCTGTAAGGGAGCGAGAGAAGCAGGATGGGGCAGGAGAAAAAGCCAAGCAAGGATGTGTGAAGTTCTAGCCTCAGCCTGATTCCACAGGGAGCTCTGGAGAGTGAAGAGCACCATGTGGTTGGTCTGCCTCATTGGAAGAGGGAGCAGCTGCAAGCCAACACTTGGAGCAGCCAAGTGCACCAGTCCAGTGAAGAGGACGTGGGTGGGAAGTCCAGCATCTGTTAGCAGAGCTATGAGTGGCCCTTGTATAACCTGGAACATCTTCCAAGACAATCAATTTACTCAGAGATTTAAGGGGCCATGGTTTGACTCATTTTTTTGTCTTATTGGCAAAAAATTAAAACTTTTTTCTTTATATTAGGGAAAAATTATGTGTGTTTTAAAGATAGGACAAGAGCTTTCCAGCACTAAACTAACCATGTCACATCTCTGATCAAAATTTTCTAGTTTGTTCTCCTGGATATATATCTGTGGCCTGTCTTGCATCTCTTTGGGGGAAATACTCATGGGATTTAGAGGGATCCCACTCCCTAGTTCCAGAGATGACCAAATGACCTGTCATCAAAGGACCCCAACTCCTTGTCTCCAGTGACTGGTTCAAAGAGAGGAACAAGACACAAGCAGTGCCAATGAGAAATTCTCCTTGGAACTTTTAATGGAAAAATCATGAAAACATTAACCTCTTTGTTGAGGAATTGCTAGATGTAAGCCTAGACCTTTTGGTGCCATATTTGCCTGAGAATAAAGCTGACCCAGAAGAACCAGAGTTAAGAAACAACTAGATATAGATGTGCCTGAAGTCTGATACAACACTGACTTCCAGTTGCCTAAGCCTGTGAATTATCTTGCAGTTATTTTTAGTTAGAAGAATACTGATCAATAGAGTTACTCAGCTGTAGGATAAAATCTAAACTCCATTAGAGGAAAAACAGGACTCTCTATGGA
>PVKH010049600.1:0-10088 GCA_004027955.1 Chaetophractus vellerosus | reverse complement strand
CAGAGATTCCGAGGCTTGAGTCCCAGTGAATACAGGAGGAGAAGGATGAAAAGAGAAGGCAGGAAATGGACACAGAGAGCTACCCAGTGAATGGACACAGAAACAGCAAAAATGGGGGGGGGAGGTAAAAATGGATTAAAGTAAATGAATATATAAATAAATCCTTTGAAAAATGTATAGGGGAGTAAGATACGGGCTATAGTTAGTAGTAATACTTTGACAATACTCATGAATTATGAATTTGTTAACAAATGTTTCATAACAATGCAGGGTGTTTGTTGGGGGGTGATGTGTGGGAGCCCTGTATGATGTTATGCATGTTTGTTTTATAAACTCATGATGTTTACTGGGCAATTGTGGTTTATATTTGTTCATGTATGAATGATATACTTCAATAAATTGTTTTTAAAAAATAAAATGAAAATAATAATAGTAAATCCTAGAGTTACTGTAATATTTAAGTATGGGTCCAAATTTTAGGGGCCTGAGGCTTTTACAATTTGAGAGGCCCTTCTTTCAGAAAAAAAGAGGGCAAAATTACAAGTTTGGGGCAAAATGAACTTTTGCTTAGAATTAGAAATGAGAAAAAACACATTTATCAAAAATATCATAAAACCCAGAAAAATAATTTAAAATTGTTAATAACCTGAACATAACTCTTTAAAATACCTTTCATACATTTTTTACTGCATCCTTTTGATCACTCCTCAAAAGAAAAAGATAATTCAGTCTTTCCTTAGCATGGTTGATCAAAATTTTTTTACTGAGAGTTTATTATTCAGCTTCACATCTCATTGTTAGGGTTGTCCTCAATTTTGGGAAAACCTCTATCATCAGATTTCTTTCACATATGGTTGAGTCAGGGGTTTCCCATCCTTGATTTTGTCTACCCCCTTCTCCAGTAGCCCCTCCAGGGCCCTGATAAGGCAGGGATTAAAATATGGACCTTGTTATGATGCAGTGGAAGGAACAGTGGGCTCCGTAAAAAGACCTGGGTTTGAGTCACTAATCAGCTGTGTGACTTTGGGCAAGTTACCTCACCTCTCTATCCCTCCGTTTCCTCATCTCTGAGAAGGGCATAGCTGTGCCAGCCTTATGGGTTATCGTAGAGATTAAAGACAGGACATAAGTAAAGGGGCTTTGTAAATTGTAAAGTATTTTTACTAATGTAAAGTATTTTTATTTTGGTATCTGGAAGAGTTACTGAGGAATAGATCGGACACTATCCCATATCTATGAGCATCTTCCGTCCTTTGTTCTCTGTGGCTTAAATTAGGAATTAGGAATTACAAATTCAATTGGACCTTAATCAAATTTAGCCTAACAGCCAGAAGCAAAATTGTATTGAGCCCTAGCTATTGCCATAAATTCGTGCTTGAGGTGGAGATTCAAAGATAAATAAGACAGTCTTGGCCCTTCAGGGAGGCATCGGGGCTAGATGCAACTTCAGGCAGGCATCAGGGGGCAGGTTCAGCTCCCAAACCTACCAAAAGTACAGACCTGACCTCCCTGTGCCTCAGTCTCTCTATCTGCAAAGGGGTGTGGCTAACTGTGGGAGAATGCGGGAAACGAGTTAGAGCCCGCAGGTTTTGAGGAAGACCAGGATGGAGGCCCGATGGCTAGCAACACCAACAGAGGCTTGGCTGGAGACTGGCTGCTCTGTGGGGAGTTTCCAGGAAAGCTTTGAAGAGCCGCCAGGACAAGGGAGGCCGCCTCCTCCGGGAGGTGCAGTCACTTGTAATTTACTCCTCCACGCGGGCTCTCCTGATACACCGCGCACCCAGCCCCGCCCTGCTGGGAGGAGCGAGCGGAGGGGAGGAATCGCCGCGTTCAGAGCGGCTGGGCGTGCGTGGCCTACAGATGTGACTGGCTCTCGGAGTTTCTCTCAAAGCATAAATATTTCTAACTAAGATCACAGACTCCCTCCTCATAAAATCAGCGAAACCACAAGGGAAAACGATCTCCCGCATGACTGCCCCAAAGATATCTCAAACCCAGTCATTTCCCGTTCGGCAGAAGCAACAGTCCAACCGCTCAGGAGTTGAAGTCCAAGCACAGCTGTGGAGAATTTGAGGCATCAAGTGGGTTGGGGGCATGCATAGCTCATTTTCCTTGCAGAATTCAGAATGGATTTGTGATGGGTTCTGTGCAACCCCCACTGCCACATCAGACTTTTTCTCAGAGTCAGAAGATCTGGGTTCAAACTCCAACTCCATTTTTTACTGGCCAGGTATCTTTGGCAAAATACAATTTCTCCAAACCCAGTTTCTACATCTAATATAATGTGGATAATGCTAAGTCTGCATGCCCTATAAGGGAGGTGACAAGATCAAAAGAGATCGGTATGTGCAAATGCTTTGCAAGCCATAAAGCACTTGATAACAGGTTTCATTTTTAAAAGATAAAAGCACCAGTGCACTGATGTGCCTGTTAAAACTCCTTAGTCATAAGTGAAACAGAACCTGATTCACACTGGCTTAAACAACAAGGGGTGGGAAGCGGATCTGACTAAAGTCATAAGGTGCCTCTCTCCCACCTGGGAGGTCCCAGTTCCGTTCTGGTGCCTCCTAAAAGGAAGACGAGTACCTAAGGAACAGATAGTGAGCTCAAAGAATGAGGGGGTGGGGAGAAATAAATAAATCTTAAAAAATAATATAAAAATTAAAGGAAACCTTAAAAAAACAACAAGGGGATATTTTGACTTCTGTCACTGAAAAGGGCTGAGACGGGACTGATTCAGGTGAGGACTAGATCCAAACAGTGCCACCCAGGGCCAACTTCTCTCTGTCTCCCGCTCTGCCTACGTTGGCTTCATGCTCCGGGCTTCACAAGGACCTTGAGGTCACAGATACCCACAGTGACTACAAGTCTTACATCTTCACACAATTCCATCCAGGGCAAGTTACTGTTTCTAGTAACTTCTGTTGAAGAGAAGTGGAGAAGAGTGAGAAACTTTGCTTTTTCCACACTTAGCACATGTGTCAAGTTTGACTGGGGATATTCACACACCCAGGGCATAGGATATGTGGATTGGCTTAAGAAAATCAAGGTCTGTCCTTAGATCTAGAGGCAAGATCCATACCAATCAAACCATAAGACTGGTTATTTGGAGGAGGTTATTTTATCATTAGAAGAGTGAGTGATGGTGCGTCAAACTGAGAGAACAGTGTGATGGCAGCCAAAACTCTCATTTGGGAAAGGAAAGAATGGGAAACCACTCGCGATGGTCACTGACCCCATAGCCCATATCATGTTTTTCCAGGAATCCCAAGGACATCCTGCCCCCGGAGGTAGGTATACGGCTTTCCCTCTCTGCCCTCTGTAAGGTTCAACTTTTGCCCATTGCTCTCTGTGGCCCCTGCATATCCCTCTGGGAAAAAATAGGACGTGGATGTCAAGGAGGGGGCCCTTCTGGGGGCTGCCCAGTTTTAGCAGCTCTCTTCCCATTGGTATGAGTTTGGGGGTCTGGAGACTGCCATCAAAGACCACTGCTGGCTAGGCTTGAGGTTTCTTTGGCAAAATGATTCCCTTAAAAAGTTAATAGGATATGAATATTCTCGCTGTCCTGTTTTTGTGATAATCAGGATAGGCTAAACAATCGCTATATTAGAAACCATGCATGTGTCCCCAGACCCAGTTTTTCTCCCTAGGTCTGGATTTTAGAATGCTGTTGATAAACCAAGCCTGATTTATTATATGACCATCCTGTATGGGAAAAGAATGTAACTCTAGGTACCTTTGGGCAACCTTAAGAGATATAGCAGGGGGACAGATGTGGCTCAAATGGTTGGGCGTCTGTCTCCCATATGGAGGGACCTGGGTTCGAGCCCTGGGACCTCCTGGTAAAAATTTAAAAAAAACAAAAATGGAAGCCGTGTGGGCCTCCAGGCCCCACGAGCAGGTGAGCTGTCAGGCCCTGCGAGTCACGCAACAAGATGATGACGTAACAGGAGAGTGACACAAGGGAGAGCCAAGACGAGACATGCCAAAAAACCAGGAACTAAGGTGGCGCAGGTGGTAGGACACCTTTCTCTCACATCAGAGGTCCCAAGGATTGAATCCCAGTGAAGACAGGAGGAGAAGGAGAAGAGAGGGCAGAAAACAGATACAGAGAGTTGCCCAGTGAAAGGACACAAAAACAGCAAAAATGGGAGTGGGGGGTAAAAATGGATAAAAGTAAATAAATAAATCCTTAAAAAATGTATAGGGGAATAAGATACCGGCTATAGTTAGTAGTAATACTTTGACAATGCTCTTCTGTAATTTGTTAACAAATGTCTCACAACAATGCGAAGTATTTTGGTAGGGTGATGTGTGGGAGCCCTGTATGATGTTATGCATGTTTGTTTTGTACGTTCACAATATTTACTGAACACTTATAGTTTATGTATGTTCATGTATGAATGATATACTTCAATAAATTGTTTTTAAAAAAATTAATAGGGGGGAGCAGATGTGGCTCAAGCAGTTGAGTGCCTGCCACATGGGAGGTCCCAGATTCAGTTCCTGGTGCCTCCTAAAGAAGACAGGCAAGGAACGAGCGGACAATGAGCAGACAACGAGCAAAAACAATGAGCAGACAACAAGAAACAACAACAAGCAGATAATAAGCAAAAACAATGAGGAGACTATGAGCAAAACAATGAGCACACAAGGAGCAAAAACAAACGAGCAGGCAGTTGAGCACCTGCCTCCCACATGGATGGTCTCAGGTTCAGTTCCTGGTGCCGCCTAAAGAAAAAAAAACAAAAACAGACAATAAGCAGATGAGCAAAAAACAACCAGCAGACAATGAGCAAAATCAATGAGCAAACAACAAACAAAAAACAATGAGCAAACAGACAAGGGAACCATGGGGGAGAAGGCAGTTTATAGGATTCTGGTTTATTTGCTTCTGGTCAATGCCAAGGACAGTAATTAGAGCCAGGGATCTTGTCATGTCATAGTCTTTGGAATTAGAACCTGCCTGAGCACTTCTACCTCCTAGCACTGGGTTTGGGCACTTTGGCCATCCCCTTAGCCCTTCAGATACAGGCTTCCATTCTAGCCTTTACCTAGGGAAAATTGAAAACAACAGGCTGGGTGGGGGTGGCTCACGAATCTGCCCCTTTCTTACCATAACAACGATAATTTTAGAAGTAACATTTATCGTTGCTCACTATGGGGCAGGCACGGCTCTAAAGGCTTTACGTGTATTAATTTACTTAACTCCCACAGCAACCCTATGCCATAGGGACCGTTATCACCCCCATTTTGTGAAAACTAGCCATGGTACAGTAAAGAAACATGCTCTAAAGTGGCAGAGCAGGGACTCACACCCAGGTAGCCTGGCTCCACTGCCCTAGATGAGCGCAAACCACTGCTCTGTACCGCTCACAGGCTCCATCCCCCTGCATCTTCCCAAGCGGAGTGCCTTCTTTGTTCAAGGGAAACCAGGAGGTGCTTGGGAGGGGTCGCCCTCAGGCCCTAATCTTATTTCTTGTTTGGTACCCTTGTTACACTTTCCTTCTGCCAACTTCAATGTGAGGGTAGAGAATTTGGCCTTTTTTGGACTCTCAAACAGTGGTAATTGCAGGCTATTGGCAAAAAAAAAAAAAAAAAAAAAAAGGCACCTCTTAGCAAACCTGTGTTTTCTTCCCTCTCTTGCTTTTGGATGGGCTCTTGCTTTTGGACAGGCCAGGTTCAGTCTAATCTTATCTCTTTCTTGTAAGACTTTACTGAAGACTGCAAGACTGCAAAGTCCAAAATCCAGAACTTTTCCTACAACATCTTTTAAGTTAAAGCCTCAGGAAGCACACAGTCTGAGCTTTGAGACTTAAAAGGCAAGTTCTAACAAGAATTAGTAAATTCTCAGATATAAAGTCTTGTCTTTCACTCAAATGCTTAGCCTTGCAACATCCCATTTCTGATACTAGATTCTTTAAAAGTTAGGAGTCTTTTAGTTGCAACTCAAACTAGCTTAAACAAACAACAAAAAAAAGTAAATATATTGGAAGGATCCTGAAAGCTCAAATAATTGATGGAATTCTGGAGGAGCATCATTGGGAAACCTCAACAGTGGTCCCCTGGGAGGAGCAGCCTGGGCAGTGCTGGCCAGGACAGGGCTGTGATTATTTGCTCTCTGCTCAAGATTCTAATAGGTTAAGCTTGGGTCACTTGCCAACCTTGGCTAAGAGAATGTGGGGCTCACTGGACTATGTCCATTTGGGAAAAGGTAATTCCATTAAAGGGAACTAGGATGCTGTTAAGGTGGGTAAGTGGATGCAAGCCAGTTCAAACTCAGGAAATGTCCCCTACACCTGGAAAAGCTGATCTATGGCACTATAGTTGTTATTCTAATTCAGTCACGGCAGTTGGTTTAGAATGAGAAAAGTTGGATAGAGGCCCGCAGGAAATCAAATAGCAGTTAGGTGTATGTCAAGGAGGATGACTGTTTCCACAACACCTGCCCTTTGATGTCACCTTCAGGGACAAAATTTTATATTGGGTCTAAATTCACTGTGGTAAGACTTAAGCTCCTAGGGGTTAAAGTGTAACAAAAATTTTTCCTTTAATTGATATTAGCTTTTTGTTTGTTTGTATCGGGCATTTGTATTGAAGGGAAAAATACAAGCGCATCATGCTGTCAGCATACGATTGCTCTCAGAAGCTAGTCATCCACTCCCTTATCATTCACTCATTTCACAAGTCACTCAATGAACACTTACTGAGCAGTTCCCTAGTCCTGGGCACTGTCTAGGAGTTAAGGCAATACAAACATGGATGACAAAATCTGTCTTCAAGTGGCAGAGGCTTCCTGCCTCGTGTGGTGACAGAACTAGTGGAAATACTTCAGTCTGCCTCGAAGGAGAGTGGTTCAGTGTGTAGGCTGTGAAGTCAGACATGGAAGAATGCAGCCTGGGGTTCAGATGCTGGCTATGTCATCTTGGGCAAGTTACTTAACTCTCCAAACTTCAGTTTCCTCATTTCTATAATGGGGATAATAAAAGCTCCTAATTCAAAGAGTTGTTAGTCTCCTCAAATTGATTCACAGATTCAAAGCAATCCTAATCAAAATCCCAGCATGGTTTCTTTTCATGGAACTTGGTAAGCAGATTGAGCCTAAAATTTATGTGGAAATGCAAAGGGCCAAGAATAGCCAAGAAAATCTTGAAGAAGAATAGACTTGTAAGGATTACAAATATCATGTCTTATAGTAAAGCTACAGTAACTAAGACAACATTGTATTTTGCCCCAAGGATGAACAAACAGAACAACAAAATAGAACAGGGAGGCTAAAAACAGACCCACACATAGAGGTCACTTGATTTACAACAAAGCTAATATTGCACATCAATGAGGAAAGGATTGTTTTTTCAATAAATGGTACCTAGGTCAATTGGCTCTCCATATGGAAAAACAAAAGGATCCCAAATCCCTACCTCATACCATAAATAAAAATTAATTTCAGATGCTTTACAGATCTAAATGTAAAAGAAAATTTAATAAATATTCTAGAAAAAAAACATAATATCTTCCTGGAGGATGGTAGCTTCTTGAGCAAGACAAAGTGTTAACCATTAAGGTAAAACTTTAAAAATTGAGATTAAATGTAAAGCTTCTATTCAACGGAGACCATTAAGAGAATGAAAAGGCAAACCACAGAGTGAGAAAAGATATTTGCAATACACAATACACAAAGGGCTAATTTTTTTCAGATTTTAATTATGAATTTTTTAAAACTTTTTATTTTGAAATAATTAAATTTACAGAAAAATTTTAAGACTAGTACATTGAATTCCATCATATCCTTCACAAAGAGTCTCCAATTGTTAACATTTTATAATTGCTTTCTCTCTCATATATATGTATATGCATGTGTGTATACACAGGTATATGTGTGTGTGCTTATATACACATGTATAAACAACATACAACTGTACACAATTGGATGTAAAGATGAGAGAGGTAGAGAACCCAAAATATCTCCAAGGTTTTGAAGGTAGTAGAAGAGGAATAAGATTGTGAATTTGGCCCAGTCCAAATACTAACTCCTTCGTGAAATATTCCCACAGAATTCCACTTAGGGATTGGCTCTCTGATTATCTGAACTCAGACTTGCCTGATGAAATGAAGCCAACCATAGGGAGGTTTGGGGAAGGGAAGAATACTCTAGAAAGAGGAAATAGGCCCCAGACTTACAAGAACTCAGAAATTTTACCTATAACGCAAGTTTTCTTAGAATTTTTGCATACTTTGACATGATGAGGACACGTAAACCAATGAAGAGGACGAGAGGAGCCTACCCAGGAGTACAGTGAAGTAAAGTGCCACAATGAAAGCTGTGCATCTTCTGTGGAGAACAACTGGTTCAAACTGGAGCAGGTTTGGAAGATGCTTTTGGGCATTTTTAGCTTCTAGCTGTGCATCCTCCAATCCATTTTCCACAGAGTTGCTCCAGTAAACTTGGTAAAGTTTTAGATTACTTTGACCCTCGGTTTGAAACCCTTCAATGGCTCCCCATAGGTTTCAGAATAAAATCCACCTCTTCAGCGTGGTATGGAAGGCCCATGTCATTGACCCTTGCCGACCTCTTCAGTGTCACCCGCCACTGCACTCTGGCCACTCCCACCCTCTGCTCCAATCGCTTATCTTTTTCTAGACTACTTAAGCCTATTTACCACCTCAGAGCCTTTGCATCTGCTGCTTTTTCTGCAAGGAAACTCTTCTCCCCCTTTATTCCTTGCCTTTCAAAGCTCACTCTCTCTGGGAAAGTTTCCCGAGCATCTTGTGCCTTCCTCCCACCCATTGTTGGTTTGGGTCCCTCTTGCTTGTACCCCCTATGACTTTCTTATGTTCCTGGCATCTGGCACCAATCTGTCTCTAGTTAACTGTTGATCTGCAAAATCTGATCTCACTAGATTATAATCTTCTTGACAGTAGGGAATGTGTTTTAGTCGTTGTTGACATTCCATATGATGGCTAAATTCTCCACCTTTTCTGCAGTCAGACTGCGCAGGCTCAAATCTCAGCTCTATCACTCATCTTGGGAAACCCTCTGAGGCTCAGTTTCCTCACTAGCAAAATCATGTCTTTTAATCTGCAGTGCCTGGCATGGAAGGTACTCAGTAATGTGCGTGGAATGAACCCATGCACATTGGCTGACTTCCCTGGGGTGGCAGCCTCTTAGCAGGGGAGGAAGGATGACTGGCTCCAATCCATCTTGATTCCTCCCCTTCCTCCCAAGTAGGAGGGCTCAGCTTCCTATCTAGGACTGTTGTGAGGAAAATCTAAAAAATGCAGACCCTTTTCCTTTTCATATCTATCATGTGTGGACCTGAGGAATTTAAGATATCTCTCAGAACAAACATTTCTGAATCGCATCATTGCCTGACCAACCTTATGAGGTTGTCTAAACAGGGTGTTACTTTAGGACCTAAAGTTCCCCAGGTGTGGATGTGTTAATTAGGGGAATTAGGGGCCCCTGGAAGGAAACAAAGGGATCCTGTACCCATTCTGCAAATGGAAGACCTCATGAGCTTCTCCAAAGTCCTCAGAGCCCAAGAATGCATAGAACTTGTCAGGAATCTCCCAAGAAGAGGTCCCTGGCTCCCAAGTGCCCCCTCTCCCCCAGATAAATGCATATTCTCTTTTTGTTCTTATAGTAGAGGCAGCATCTCCATGAGGCTCCTGTACTTTGAACAGCTTTCTAGGAGCAAGAAAGAAGGTTGACTCATCTCCATGTGTTCACAAGGTCTGGAGCAGAGTCGAGAATGGACTGTGCCACCGATGTGTTCTCTTGTGTATCTATTTCTGCAAGCAATCATTTTGCAGGAGAAAGAAAGAGGATCCTAGGTGTGGGCTGGAGATGGAGATTTCTGGCTAGGAGGCCTTCCTCTACCCCTCAGGAGAGTAGTCAGGTATCAGAAGCCAGCTCTGACTGGGTGGCCTTTAGTGTTAACTTTTGCAAACTCTGAGCTGCTCTAATTTCCTTCCTTCTCCTCTCCTCCCCATCCTATACTCAGGGGCCCTATTGTCACAGAGATAGACTGGTGGACCACAGCTTTGTGGGCTCAGCATGGCTTACAAAAAAATTGCTCAGAATGCAG
>PVKH010049599.1:0-10084 GCA_004027955.1 Chaetophractus vellerosus | reverse complement strand
TCTCTGTGTCCATTCACTGTGTGCTCTTTGTGTCTGCTCATCTTCTCTTTAGGGGGCACCGGGAACTGAACTTGGGACCTCTTGGGACCTCCCATGTGGGAGAGAGACACTCAATCACTTGCGCCTCCTCAGCTCCCTGCTTTGTTGTATCTCTCTGTCTTTCCTCTTTGTGTGTCCCTGTTACATCATCTTGTTGCATCAGCTCACCGGGCCTGCCTATTGTGCCAGCTTGCTGTCTTTCTTTTCTTTTCCAGGAGGCATTAGGAACCGAACCTGGGACCTCCCGTGTGGTAGGCAGGAGCTCAAACACCTGAGCCACATCTGCTTCCCATCGCTGATTAATTTTTATATTTCTGATTCAAGGTGATTCTCCCTCCCCCTTACGTTCCTGAATGTTTGTTTGAGGATATGTAATCCAGTTTGGAGTGTTATATTATAGTTTTCTCCTTTTTTTTTTTGAAATAAATTATTCATAATTTATTCATAATCACAATGAAATAGTATGAAGCTCTTAGAGTGGTTATTTATGAAGACTGTCAAAACATAGAAAGTGTTTTTTGTATTTGGTCAAAAAAGCAGAATAGAATATTATACATATACTAGCTTTGTAAGTATAAATAATAAGTATATGTATGCATAGCAACTGAGAAGTAATATACAAAAAGGAAAGGTTATGTTAAGGTGGTCCCCTTGCTTTATAGTTGTTTAATTGGGGGAAAATTTCATCAGGTAAAATGTTTTAGCACTCATTTTAATTTTCTTCTTACAGATGCTTTGTATAGAAAAATGCATACATTTCTGCATTTCTCAGACAGGGCTGATTGTTGGAGTTGTTTATGACAATCCTAGTTAAAGATCACCCTTTTTGATTTGTATAGTGAAGTGTGCTTTCTTTGATGAATGTCTTCTTTGTTTTGGTGGTGGGATAATAGTGGAAGTTGTGCATCTTTGATTTGTTTGGTTTTCTTTTGTTTTGCAGGATCCTAAGTCTTTCTTGCTTGCTTCTTTTTGCCTTCTCCACAAAGCAGAAAAATGGTAGAGTGACTCTACCTTTCTTTATTACTCACTTCTCCAGCCTTTCCAAGACTGCCTCCTTGAATCCCATGTCACTTTTAAGTTTCTTCCTTTTAGTCAGTATCTTATCCCTCTTTCAATATTTTCACTCTCAAGATGGACATTCTCTTTCTGGGAGCTATTTTATCTTAATTCCTCTTTTCTCTTCTATGAAGGTTTTCTGGACCACTTTAGGTCTCCGCAAATGCTTGTGGTGGGACCTTTAGTATATAGCCATTGTAAATTGATTTTTAAAAAAATTATTGATAATTTCAAGATTGTAGTGTTCTCAGATTTCCAATTATGCTGAAGGTGTGGAATTGTAGTTGTATTTTTTCTTCTTATTGGCTAGCACAGTATTTTGGAGGATGTATGGAGAGATTCACATTTACATGGTTGCTGTTATCTCAGCTATCCAAAAATGTTGTCATTTGTCTTTTAATTTTGTTTATAGTATCTTTCGTAGTACAGAAGGTTTATGATTTTATGAAGTCAAATCTTACTTTATTGCTTGTGGACTTTTGTTATGCTTGAGGAAGGCCTTCTCTCCACAAGATTGTAAAAAATGTAATCTTTCATTTCATTCTGGTATGAATTTTTAAATAACAAAAATTTTAAAATCTAAAACATATTTTGGGAGGTAGAAACCTGGCTTTATTTTTTCCTGTAAATAGTTATTTTAAAAATCACATATTATTCCCCACTAATTTGAAATGCCATCTTCATTATATATCAGGTTTCCATATATGCATAGGCTCATTTCTTAACTCCCTGCTTTGTCTACTTGATTTATTTGTTTTTCCAATGTAAGCAATTTTGGCTACAACTGTTTTCCAAGTGTTATAGAGTAAACAAAAAACAAAAGGAACCCAACATATTGCTTCATTTTACTCAGTGAATTTCTGCTTTCTCAAAATTTCAGACATTTTTATGCTAATTTTTTTTCAAGCCCATATCTTCTGTCATAATGAAATATAGTTGTTTCCTCGATATCTCTAGAGAGCATTTATTCAAAAAACTTGTATCTACTTAGTCCCTGGGCTTCCATATTACCTTTTATATTTTTAAATTCTATTCTATAAACCCAGGACCATGTTACAATTTTAAGAAGACTAATTAAACTACTATTCATTTTAGAACAATTTCAGTAAAGCTACCTGGTACTAGAACTACTCATTGTTATCTGAACACTAAATGTTGTTAATCTTGAAAAAGTTCCTTAATTTTTCTAAGCTTCTGTGTTTGTTAAAATCACAAGGATCATATAATTTCTTTTATATGATTGCTGTGTGCTTAGCTTCATACTTTGAATACTGTTTGTGATGGTTGATGTCAAGTTTCAACTTGGTTAGGCTATGATATCCAGTTGTTTGGTCAAGCAAACACTGTCCTAACTGTTACTATGAGGGGTATTTCATGGATTTAAAGCATTAGTCAATTAATTGCATCTATGGCTGATTACATCTACAATCACAAAGGATATTTCCCTCAGCAATGAGAGGAATCTCCTCTTCTAATAATTTGGAGGCCTTAAAGGAAGAACTGATGATTTCATTAGTCAGAGAGAAGAATTTCTGTCTCTACTTCAGCCAGCCACTGTCTCCTGGGGAATTCATTGTCACCTTCATGAGAGCTCACAACTCACAGCTTCTCCTGGGGAAATCAATGTCACCATCAAGTTCCTAACTTGTGGCCTGCTATATGGAATTCAGACTTGGCAATCCCTACAGTTGCGTAAGCCAATTCCTAAAATAAATCTGTTAATAGTTAAATATATATATCCTCGGGAACCAGCTGTGGCTCAATTGGTAGAGCTCTGGTTTACCACATGGGAGGCCCTGGGTTCGTTCCCGGGGCCTCCTCAAGAAGGCAAGCCGCCGCAGGCAGGGCAAGCCACCACGAGCAGGCAAGCTGCCGCGTGGTGAGCTGACTCGGCGGGATGCTGCAGCAGGGGGAGACAAGCAGACACAGAAGAACGCAAAGCAAATGAACACAGCAAGAACAAGCAGCAAGGGGGATATATAAAAATAATAAAAATAAATCTTTTTTTAAGATTTATTTATTTACTTTTATCCATTTTTTTTGGTTTGTTTGTTACATAACCCCCCCCCCCTTCTGCTTGCTGTTGCTGTGCATCCATTCTTCTGTGTTCTTCTATGTCTGCTTCTTGTCTCCCCCATTTTTGCGGCGATGTGCCAAGTCGGCCCTCCGCGCAGGCGGCTTGCCCCGCTTGTAGGTGGCTCCATTCCATTTCACGGGCGGCTCCGCTCCGTGTTTTTTGTGGGCAGCACAGCTCCGTGTTTTGTGGGCTGCTTGGCTCTGTGTTTCGCAGGCAGCAGCTCCGTGTTTCACGGGTGACTTGACATGCCCATGGTGGCTTCCGCCCTGCCCGTGGCGGCTTTTTGCCTTGCCCACGGCGGCTTTGCCCCGCCCACGGCGGCTTGCCTTTCTCAAGGCCGTCTGCCTGCTTGGAGAGGGCCCCAGGAACCGAACCCGGGGCCTCCCATGTGGTGTACCGGCGCCCTTATCCACTGGGCTATACAGCTGGCCCCCAAAATAAATCTTTAAAAAAATAGTTAAATATATATATCCTGTCTGTTCTCTTTCTCTGGAGAACACTAATACACTGCTGGTGCACAATAAGTAGTGGCTATTATCAAATTTTATAAATGACTTTGAAGTCCATAATATACTTGTTGTTTTGAGAGTTTAAATGATTTTTGCTCAAAAATAATTAATTGGATATATCTGTATCTATAATGATATGTATTCATTTTTTTCAATTAAATAATAATCAAGTAGATGATTAGAATCACATATGAACTTTAAAATATGATTTCATAAAATATTAGAAATTACTGAGAACAAAATTATCTTCTTTTAGTAACAATTCATAAAGAGTTGATTTTAAGCATTTAGCAAAATGCTTGCAGTAGATTATTGTAATATTTTTAGTAAATGGGTTGTTCATTCATAATTAGTTTGCACTGGATTCATGTTGGGTGATGACTATCAATGTTATCTTGCAAAATCAATCTGTCTCTAACCCCTCATCTATGTACTTACCTATCTTTTTTTTATTTTATTTTATTTTATTTTAAAGATTTATTTATTTTATTACATATCTCCCCTTCCCCCCGCTGCGGCGACGTGCCGAGAGTGGTCACTGCGCAGCCGCGGCTTTCCCCGCTTGTGGGCGGTCTCTGCGTCCGTTCACGGCCGGCTTTCAGTTCGCGGGTGGCTGGCTGCGCTCCATCCGCGGGCGACCTGCCCTGCCCGTGGTGGCTCTTGCCATGTCCGTGGCAGCTTCTTGCCCTGCCCACGGCGGTTCCGGCCCGCCCATGGCTGCTTGCCATTCTCAAGGCGTTCTGCCCGCTAGGAGAGGTCCCTGGGAATCGAACCCAGGGCCTCCCATGTGGTATGCCGGCGCCCTATCCACTGGGCTATCGAGCCGGCCCCTATGTACTTACCTATCTAATACTCTTTCAGCAAACATTCCTAATGGAAGAGAAGGATAGTGTTATTCTATTTTCTAGATGAAAAATCTGATGATTGATTCAATGTCATGCGGATAGTCTGTAACATTGACTTACTCATTTTTGGTAAAATAAGGTGTGGGCATATTAAGCTAATTGACAACATTTTTAGGAATTGTTTAGAATCTCAATTCCTATTTTGCCATACAAATCAGTTAATCCACAAATAAATAACACCTACTAAAGGACATTCAAGGGACTTAGGGTTTGGCTGTGGAGAGAAAACTATTGCATACGAGTTGGGAAAAACTAAGTGCTTTATTCTGTGCCACTGGAGGATAAGTTCAGCAGTGGAGTGGTAAGAATAAAGATGGTCCTTCAAGCATGGCTAGGCCCTAGAAGGCAGGAGAAGGGATCAGCACGAGCAGGGGGATGGCAGCAGGAATGAACTTTGGGTGTGCCAAGGAGGCTGGGATGATGAAAGGGGGAAGAAGCATCAGCTAGGTTGAGTCCAAGAGTTTAGACTTTATTTTGGGTGGACAACAGGATGATTTTTTTTTCTATTTCACTGGCAGGACCCTAGTTCAGACCCTTGTTATTTAAACCCTGGCCTATTGCAAAGGCCTCTTTCTGAGCTCATTGCTTCTAACCACTCCCACTCTTGATCTATCCCCAGGCCCCAATTGGTATTCCTAAATATCACATCTCTTGCTTCCCTTTTCAAGATCCTATAATAGGTCCTTGAATTTCTAAGCTCATTTATAATATCATGACATCCAAGGGCCTCTATCAGCTGACCTCATCATCTCTATTTATTCAGTCCTCACTGCTTCTGCGTGGACCTTATCTCCATTCCAGGAAAACTGTCCATGCAACAAACATTTACTGAGCACTTATTATGTGCAAGGCTTCTGGTAATACAAAGATGACGCAGACATGTTTAATGCCCTCAGGAGATCACAGTATAGTTTAATCTACTCATTTTATAAAGCAATTGTGGCACGGAGATGAATGTGACTTGGCTACAATCGTGTGATAGATGAGCACAAATAAGACAAGAAATAAGTCCTCCAGGTAGCCTGGACTCAAGGCATTTTAGTCTTTCGTTGCTTATAGAGGAAATCAGTTGTTTTTAAAACACAAGGTGAATGTCAGGCTGAAGGAGGGATGTTTGAGTGAGATGATAATTCAGACTCAGAAAGAGCGACGTCAAGTTTTCCTGTCAGCCATGCACACAGACAATTTCTCATACTGTTTCAGGGGATTTGTGAATCCTTCCCAAGTTTGTATGCTAGAGAAAGATTAAAGCCTATAAAGGGCATTTGTAAAGGATTTTCCTGTGAAACTGCCCTGAAGGCAGGAACCAAAGCATAATACCCATGACTGAACCAGAGTCAATTAAAAAGAGGTTGAGATCAGTAAAATATCAGTAAGAAATGCACCCCTTTTTACATAGGTATTTGAATTCCTTTGCAACCTGTACTGACTTGTGATTAAGTACTTAAAAGTATTTTAGGGAACCGGCTGTAGCTCAATTGGTAGGGCCCCAGTTTACCACATGGGAGGCCCCAGGTTCGGTTCCTGAGGCCTCCTCGAGCAGGCAGACCGCCTTGAGAAGGCAAGCCGCTGCGGGCAAGGCAAGCCGCTGTGAGCAGGGCAAGCCGCTGTGAGCAGGCAGGCCGCTGCACGGTGAGCTGACTTGGCGGGTCGCTGCAGCGGGGGGAGACAAGCAGACACAGAAGAATGCAAAAATGAACACAGCAAGAACAAGCAGAAAGGGGGGGATATATAATAAATAAAAAATAAATCTTTAAAAAAAAGTATTTTAAAGACCAGTAAATGATTATGCTTTATGCACTCAATCAGGAGTGGCAAACCAATTTTGATTTATGTGCCAGTTCCAGTTGAGTGATAATAGCTGCCTGAAACACAGTGTTAGGAAGGGTTCTGAGGCCAAATCTGAGTTCAGTTGGAATGAAGAATATAATGGCTCCTAGTGTTAGGAGTAGAGGGGCAGTTGGTGAAGTTGGTATGAATGCCACACATTTGCTGTCCCCATAATCACCTTTTGTCTTAATCATCATTATCTAGAATGGTATCTGGCAAATGATAGCACTTGAATACAGAAACTGGGTTATCTGAGATTGAATGCTGGCTCTGCTACTTACTAGCATTGTAACCTTAGATAAATTATTCAGCCTCTCAGTATTTCACTTTCTTAATCTGTGAAATGGGGATAATAATAGTATCTACCAAAAGTGTTGTGAAGAATAATAACATATGTAAAATGCTTAAAATAGTCCCTGGTTTATTATAAGCATTAGTTATTATTATTATTGCTATTATTATTATGGGTGCTAAATAAATATCTGTGAAACAAATACATTCAGCTATTTTATGACAATGTTCCTTTTGTGCATAGGAAATTATGCTAGTTTCTGTGAATCGGTTAACAATGCTTTTGGAAAGCTTAGTTATACTCAATAAGAGAATTGCATCCAAGATATTACTATGGGCTAATTAGCCTCTACTTACCCAAATTGCCAAAAAAATTAAATAGCCTTTAGGTATTAGCTTTGTAAATCCAGATTTGTAAAGTGACCCTTTTCCTTATCAAACTCAGAGAAAGTTAGTAGGAAGATGAATATTAAGTGTTATGCACTCTTAGAAGAAAGTAGCTATTAATACAGAGTCCTAATATGATTAAAGGTGAACTAGACTATTCTGGATCTTTGCCATTTATCTCCACAGTTGAATCTGTATTAAGTTAATATATTTTAAAGGGAGTTAATTTAAATAACAAAGAAATCTTATTGAAAAAATATGTCACATTTAAATAAACTTTGCATAGCAGAGACTGTAGGTGAGCAAATGAGCTTGAATCCTACTCTCAGAAAGAGGTTTTTAAAAATAAAGAGAGCATATTTCGATTTGTTTATGTACACATTTATTGCAAAGAAAAAGCCAAGTAGTCATCAATAGTGCAGCTGGGGGGAAAGTATTGGATTCAAGCTTTACTTTAAATGAATCTGTTTGTGTTCTATTTTGGATCACTTCCTGAAGTCAATACTCACTGACCTGAAAGGGCCTCTTTGAGGTCTAAAAAGTTGTCTACCCAAGGAGGTAACATTTAGGGAGACTGTGATTGTGTTTTAAAATTCATGTCTAAAATTGACTTCTATTTTAAGGTAATCAACATTATCTTTTAGGGGGAAAAGCACATGGAATTATTTCTCTGTTGTACATTTTGGAGAATATTCTTCAGGTGACCTGTGCCCAATGAGTGAACCTCAGACTAGCATCAGAAGCGTGTCCTGGGAGCTTGATAGAAGTGCAGATACTCAGGCCCCAACCCAGACCTGCTGAATCAGAATCTGCTTTTAACAAAATTCCCAGGTGACTTGTAAATGCATTCCAGTTTGAGAACGGCTGCTCTGTAGAGTTGGATGACCTAGTGAACTGAGAATTTTGCTAAGTCCCAACAGACTGGTAGTCATTTAGATAAATTCAAGTTGGAAAAAGTGGGAATAAATGTTTGCTTAAATAACATGTTGGGTTTGGTGTAAAGAAAGTCATCTGAGGATTTTAACATGAAGGAAGGCACTTTCTAATCACTGTGTGTCATGCTGCTTCCTGTCCTGTTACTTAAATAATTAGAAACATACTGTGTCAGTCGTCTGCTTTTATAACCAGATGCACATCGAACAACCCATCACATCTGCTTAGTGATTCAGGAGCTAGATTTTCCTGGGAGAAAGTGATTTAATTATATTGTCACTAAAGGCGTGCTAATTTCACAACAGTCATGTTTCAGTCCTCTATGGAGAGTGAAATTAGGACATACGCAGAAAGAGCAAGTCAAATCTGCTGTATGAAGTCTGCAATCATCGACTATTTTAAAACAAAAAACAGCCATCCGGCCCAGCCCTCACACAAATCTTTCTTGTTGCCCTCTACAGACTTTTTCTGTCAGAGCTGATATCCAAGGACATTTGTCCTCCCCTTCCTGGGCTTAGAGCACCAGCGGATTTAAAGCTTTCTTTTGTGTGGTTTGCCATGCAGTGAGGGTAACTGATAGATGATCTCCCACCTCCCAGAGACAGAGCGAGCTAAAGAGATTTGACGCTTGCCTTTGGTTAAAGACCCAGGACTGATGGATGCAGTAGTGACTCTACTGATCCTAGTAAACTGATTTTTATTGACAGTCTGTTAACATAACAAACTAAGGGTTTGTGATTTAAGCCGTTTCTAAACCCTTAAATAAATAAGGCCTTTTTCTAATAGTACTTATTTGTAATTTGTCTTAATTAAACATACATACCACCTTTTTGGAAGGTATCTTATTGTTTTTTAGTTATTTACAAAATGAACTCTGTCTAAAGAGAATTTTACATGTATGTATATATGTGTATGCGGACATATGTAACTCCCCCCTCCCCCAAAACAACTCAGTAACACCTACAACCTGGCTGCCATAATTGATTTTTCGGATTCAATGTTGTTGAGATATGGGAATAAAAGGGTTACATCAGAATCCATCTAGAAACATTCTGCACTAAATCAGATTACGATGGTGAATAACAGTTGTTGCCTTGGTGAGCTTTATTGCCATTTGCTGATGCTGCTTGCACCAGCCAACCTTCCACAAGGGACACATATAATGGGAGCCTCGTATTCAAGCCCTTGGAAGAAATCCATAAAAGAGCAGAGATATCAACCCAGCAATAAATCCTAGAGGCATTTATGCCAGAGTCATGAAATGATATCAATAACTTCTTAACTCCTTTGTTACGCATTAAAGGGACACTAAAGGGAATTCACCAGGTTAAAATTTTAAAAAATGTATTAGGGCTGTTTTTTTAAATTTAAAAATTAATTTTTAAAATTTTAAAAAGATACTTAGATTATACAAATGTCACATAAAAAATATAGGGGATTCCCATATGCCCCGCTCCCCACACCTCGCACATTTTCCCACATTAACAACATCCTTCATTAGTGAGGTACATTCATTGCAATTGATGAACACATTTTGGAGCATTGTGACTAAGCGTGGATTAAGTTTATATTGTAGTTTACACTCTCTCCCACACAATTCTGTAGGTTATGACAAGATTTCTAATGGCCTGTATCTGTCGTTGCAATGTCATTCAGGACAATTCTCAAGTTATTAGGGCTATTTTTAATTGAAACTCATCAAAGACACATCAGAGCATGTGACAGCAGCTGTTTATCCACTGCTTTTCTTTTATTTCACATTTTCTCCTGGACACTACTTCTATCTTGCCACTTACAGTTCATTATTTAAAACAACCTTGGAGATTGATTCCATCACATTCAAGGGTCCCTAAGTGGGTTCATCAACCTGCAATAATCTCCACAATTGTACTCACCCTTACAAAGTTAATTTCCTTGATCTCAGCTTGTCTTCCTCAATAAATCAGCTAAATAATCAACCAGTCAGTATATGTCTAGTTGCCCACCTACTATGTGTCTGGTACTGTGCTAAGTGACACAACGGAAATGAGGAGGGAGAAATCATTGCCTCTACCCTC
>PVKH010049598.1:0-10084 GCA_004027955.1 Chaetophractus vellerosus | reverse complement strand
GAAAAGGATAAAGTTCCAAAAAGCACTAATGAAGAAGATGAGCATGTGGGCATATTGAACAAAATCTTTAGAAAAATGATCTTAATAATCTTCAAGCAGATAAAGAAAATTACAAGAAAAGAACTAAGCACATCACAAAAACAATGAATGAACAACATGAGAGACTCAGTAAAGAGAAAGAATATTTTAAAGCACCCAAAGAAAACTACTGTAATTAAAGATCACAATAACTTAGTTTAAAATGCCCAGGACAGTTTCAAGAACAGATTGGAGATGGAAGAAGAAAGAATCATTGAACTTGATGAGAAGACACTTGACATGAGTGTGGTTGAGGCATACAAAGAAATATATATTTATATATTAGAAACAAAAATTGGATGACACCTCTGAGATACTATGAAGTGTACTTATATATGCATTATGGGAGCCCAGAAGAAGAAAGAAACATGCAGAAGGAATATTCAAAGAAATAATGAGAGAGAAGTTCTCAAACCTAGCAAAAGATTTGAATATGTGGATCCAAGAGGCCTATAATACACACACACTCACACACACACACAAAACAGGTTAAACATGTTGAAAAATGCACTTAGTCATATATTGATCACACTATCAAATGCAAATGACAAGCTGAGGGTTATGTAAGCTTCAATACTAAAGCAATGTGTTACATACAAGGTAGACGCAACAAATGCCAGAATTATTGTAGTGTATTTTTGTTATGTAACTCTACATTTTAATTCCTAAAAGTGCTAAAATGCAAATTGATAAAAAGTACTGATAAATCTAAGTTTTCAACTTACAATGTGGAAAGATGTATGTGGTGTCAAGTACAAAAAAAGGTGGGGACACAGATGGGTATAGGAAAAGTGTGCATGCTATTGAAGTTAATTTGGTATGAAATAGAATTTTTATATAATTATGAAGTTAAATTTTAACCTTATGGTAACCACAAGGAAAGTAGATGAAAATATATTCAGATAGAAATAAGAGGACCCTCAATATGGTACAACACACACAAAATTATATATATATATGTATATATATATATATATATATATATATATATAGGCATTAATGAAATTGAGAGACAAAAAAAGGTACATGTCTTACAACATCTAAATAGCAAAATGGCAGAAGAAAGTCCTGCATCATCAGCAGTGATTTTAAATGACAATGGATTCAACTCTCCAGTTAAAAGCAGAGATTGACAGAATGGATAAAAGAGAATGACCAATATCTGGTGTTAAATTCATAGATAGAATAGACTGAAGTTGAAGAGTTGGAAGCAAACTATACCATGTGTAGCCAGTTGATATAATTATGAATTCCAAAAATCAATATTGATTCATGCTTGGAAACTGATCTGTTCATCTGGGCATGATTGGGTTATGCTTAGGGTGTTGACTGGGCCCCATCAGTAGGGCATTGAGCCCTGCCCTTCAGTGGGTGTGGCCTCAAATATAAAAGGCAAGGCCAAAGAAGGAGCAGATTTGAGAAGCAGATTTTTGAGAAACAGTTCTGATGTTGGAGAGGACACCCCAGGAGAAGAGAAATGAGCCCTTCGATTGAGAGTCTACAGCTGACCTTGTGGAGGAAGCTCTAAGCCTGGAGAAAAATGCAGCCCCAGTAGGAGAGGAACCCAAAAGGCCTGAGCCCTGGCAGACATCAGCAGCTGTCTTGCTCCAACATTTGGACTTTGGTGAGGGAAGAAACTTATGCTTTGTGGCCTGGTAACTGTAAGCTCCTACCCTAAATAAATACCCTTTATAAAGACCAACCAATTATTGGTATATTTGCAAAGGCACCCCTTTGGCTGACTAATACAGAATTTGGGATGGAAGAGTGGGGAAGTGCTTTTTGTAATTACCAAAATGTTGAAATGGTTTTATAAATGGGTGAGGAGTATTTTTTGGAGGAATTGTGAAATGCTTGATGGAAAAGGCCATGATCATTTTGAAGAGACTGCTGATAATAATATGGACACTAAAGAGACTTTTCATGATGCCTTAAAAGTAGATGATGAAACTATTATTGGAAAATCGAGGCAAGGCGATCCATGTTCTAAACTTGCAGAAAACTTAGCAACTTTAACTCCTGGTGTTATATGGAAGATAGAATTTGAAAATGATGAACCTGAGCATTTAGCTGAAAAACATTCCAAAGTAAACCCGGAGAAAGTGGCTTGGCTTCTCCTTGCAGCTTATAACAAAATGCTAGATGAAAGAAATATGCTCTCATTAGAGTCATGCAGAAGAGAGAGGGCTCCAGGCAATTGAAATGATGCTGAACATTTAAGTGTCTTTTACTTTCTTTCCTATTTGGCTATTTAATTTGCATCTCTCATTTAATTAGTATGCCTTTCTGCTGAACCCTCCTCTATTTCACCACACATCAGCGACTTTACCCAGAATGTGCTTTAGGCAATCTACATTTTAATTGAAACCCATGAAATATGTGCCAAGGCTGTGGTTTGAATGTACATGTATTTTAGGGCAACTAGTGTGCAAAACCATTGAGGTGTTTTCTTTTAAATTTTATCATAGAAATCCCCATGAAGGGCCCAGCTAGATAGCTCAGTGGATAAAGAGCACACTGGGAAACCACATGGGAGGCCCCAGGTTCGGTTCCCGGGGACCTCTCCTAGCGGGCAGACCGCCTTGAGAATGGCAAGCTGCCATGGGCGGGCCAGAGCCGCCGTGGGCAGGGCAAAAAGCTGCCACAGACAGGGCAAAAGCCACCACGGGCAGGGCAGGTCCCCCGCGAATGGAGCGCAGCCAGCCACCCGCAAACTGAAGCAAGAGCCGGCCGTGAATAGAAGCAGAAGCCGCCCACAAGCGGGGAAAGCCGCGCCTGCGCAGTGACCAAGTCTCGGCGCGTCGCCGCAACGGGGGGGAAGGGGAGATATGTATAAAATAAATAAATCTTAAAAAAAAAAAAAAGAAATCCCCATGAAAATTTCAATTTCAGAGAAATTTGTTATGGAGAGCACCTTCAGAAGTCATTCCATTTATTCTGTAGGTACAAAATATAGCGCAGCCATAGACCACAGCTTTGGCCTGAACAATCCAGGGGTTGGATTCTATATCTGCCAGTTTTGTAGCTGTATATCCCTTAGTAAATCACTGAATCTTTAAATATAGTTTTCTCAGCTGTAAAAAAGAAATAATAATACAAAATATATAAATCACTATAAAGATTAAATTAGACTATGGATGGGAATAATTTTTGTATTACTAATAAATGTAGGCCACTCTTCAAAAGAATACTTAATACTTGCAATATTTTGAATATATTATAGATTTGTTATGGAAATGTTCACTGGTGATTTATAAATGCTTTTGGTTAATCTTATGCACAATTAAATAATAACTAAAAAGATAAAATAGCACTTCAATATTTGTTATTGAAGCAAAGGAAAATACTGTGATGCAAAAAAGTGTATGTGAACATTGAAGAAAATTTGAAAAATATCTTAAATGTTAAGTAAAAAAGAAATATATTAACCATTTTTGATATTTTATTCATGCTCTTCTAGAATTACCTAATACATGTGTATGTGTAAATTATATATTTTTATAAAATTGCTGTCATTTTCTATTTCTCTTTTGCAGTTCGAGTTCCACTAATCCCTAAATATTTGGTAAGTATTTTTTCATTTAAATTTGTGAGATGACTGTTTTATTGGTACATATGCAAAATCAAGAATCTCATCTTGCAATGCTGTAAGATCTGATGTTTTGTAAATTCATTAGCTCAACTATCTGCACACTAATATTTCTTTTGTGTCTACCTGCTAACAGCAGTTGAAAACCCTCTCATTTTTGAGATGTGTCAACAAGCTTCAGTAGTATTTGTTTCACTTCAATATGATTTTTTAAAATATTCTCTTCCTCCTGATTTATATAATTATACTCTTTAAAAAGACATAAATTATTCCATTAAATTCTTTGCTCATTTGTGTTAAAATTTTCGATAGAATAAAGTTTTAAAGCTAAGAATGGATAATGAATCTAGATTTTTGACCTCCCATAAATTTTACTAAGATAGTTGGCAAAATTGCCTTTAAAAATTTACTCTATATTCTGGTATTTGAGTTTTAATTTTCTCTGTTACTCAATGTTCATTTAAAAAATTATGTTTTCTTAATATTACAAATATTTGAACTTTTCACTTAAACTTTTATTATGGATATTAATTATATTTTTCACATTCAAGTAATTTGTATTCTTTTCATTTAAATTAAGGTTTTCTTGGGAAAATTATATTTGGTTATTTTCCTTAAAAAGATTTTTCCTGCTGTTTTTATTTATTTAGCAATTTAACAAGTGACACTCAGATGTTCAGGAATCATTAGTGATATGACAATATTACATGGTTAGAAAATGACAGCTAGAATTTGAATTTTGCTCTGCCTGCCAAGTTCAAATTCCTTGAGAGATACACACAACTCCTTTGTTTTATTTGGAATATCCCCCTCATAGCAAACATCCAAGTTCCCACCTTGTTACCATAACCTCCTCTTCTTCTAGTTTGTCCAAATACTCCCCATGCTTAGGTTCTCCTTCTACAGTGTATTTTTCCCTCTTCAAAGAACTTCTCAAGGAACACTACTGGAATATTTGAAACTAAATCTGTCCACCCTTTTAAAAATTATATTTGGTTACTTTCCTAAATGGCTTTTGAATACTTAAAATTATGTACACTTTAGAATATAAAAAAGTGTAAATTCTGCACTCAAAGAAAAGTTATGTTCAACCTCTGCTCTATGTTTTAAATGTTTAACAACCGTTCACCAATTCGTCCTTGATCATTAATTTATTCAAATTATTAAAATGTGCTTTATTTTCTTCTATGTCCTAATTTTCTAGGGAAATTTTAACTTATAAAATATCCAAATCATTAGTGATATTATGACTTACTTTTGCTCTGAACTCTGTGTTTTCCAGAGTCCATATTTACTCCATTCCTCTTTCTTTTGTTTGTAATTAGAGATGCCTTTGATAAACATTTATTTTTAAAAATATATATTTTTTACTAATCTCTCATATTACTATACACATTAGTTATGCTGCTGCCTGGATGGGGAGAGAACATGTATTAGTAAGGTATAGGATGTCCTGATGTAAGAAAGGTGTTCAGAAACAGAATGTCTCAACAACAGGAAAGTATAGACCTTGGATGTAGCAATGCAGGCTTTCACTGACCACGCATTCTTTTCCATGGGGTAATTCTTTTCCATGGGGTAACCCTGGGACCAAGGTCTCTTCTGTGTTGTTGTTGTAGTACCATCTCCCAAGATGTTCTCTTTTGCATGTATTAAGAGGTTTCACACAGCACTCTGACCACATCCTTTTCTTCTTCTTCCTCCTCCTCCTCCCCTTCCCCTCTTCCTCCTTTTTTTCTTTTTCTTCCTTTTCCTCTTCTTCATATATTACTAATACTAATAACTAGATTTTTTCTTCTTCTTTTAATATCTACAATAATGATCACTCAGGCTCAAAAACAGCAAATTCTACTTGAGTCAACCATGTGAGTGATCTCTAAAAACCAGTGGAAACTAGTTTTCTAATACTGTACTTCTTACATAGCTTTCTTTTTCTTTTTTCTGTCATTGACTAACTGAAAATTTTCACTGCTTCATACAGCATATTTGGAGGCCAGATAATACCCATTTGCAAAGCAGAGAGATCCGGCTGTTGTTTCATACTCTGTACTAAAGTATTGGAAAACAGAGAGACTGTTTAGCCAGAAAGGTTAAGTGTCCATCTTGGTATCGCTTAAGAGCTGTGTGGAATTAAGCATATTCCTTAGAGTTGATGTGCCTCTCTTTCTTCAAATGTGAATATAGGTAATAACAGAACTACCTATAAGAGTTCTTAGAAGATAAATTACTTGGTATATGTAGTACATTTATATATTATAATTAAGATAAAGCTGCATATAAGTGCTAACATCTTCCACAGTTACTCATTTAGTGACACCATTCATTCGATAAAATATTTTCTGAATAAACTATATATTCCAGGGTACTTTTTATGCACTGGGAATACAATTGTGCAGACAAGCACACTCAATAATTGTCTTTATGTAAATTATAGGTTCAGTGCAATGGTGCAGCTAGATTTTAATAAAATATTCACAATAATAAATACAAAATAATGACTTCGTTTGATGATACAAAGTTGAGGTTCCATAGGGTCAGGGAATTCTATGACTATATTTTTGAAGGAAAAATAATAGAGTCAAGATTTGACTAGTGAGCAATTATTAACCTGAGAGTGAAATATACAATAATTCCATTTTGACCTTTAAGAGAGAAAAACATAGTATACTACTACTTCTCACATTTGTATTCTACATTTAGGAAAAAATGTTGGGGGGTATGCAATAGTGGAAATCCATTATAGTTTGAATGTATATTGTCCAGATATTTTTAGTCATAAGTGAGTACATCCTTGTTCCTTGTGCTCACCTCTTCTTTTCTAAAGAAATATTATTTTTATTAATTTGAAAGAAAAATAAACTGATAAAAACATGCCAACTTGGTTGAAACTTTAACTTAAGATTTTGAAACCCTTATTTGAATGGTAGAAGCCTTTAAAAATAAACCTGGAATGCTGCAAGTATTGTAATTATTGTAACTGTTGGATATTTAGAAATACTTTTGAAGTATTTTTTCCCTGTATTTCAGAAGAATACAGAAGATTATAATCATCTCAAAAGATTATAATCAGGAAAGGAAAAGTTAACATGTTGTAGCTTCAAGTAGCTAATTTCTTTATAAGAAACATGTTGTCTACATTATAGTCAGTGTTGTGTCTCTGAAAATGTATATGTTGTTGTTTATAGAAGAATTTTGATTATATATTTAAACCACACACTGCTTTCAAACACGTGATTGTTCCAGTAGAGATACATGATTCTCTTTGCATAACTAATTAGAGACTGAGGTTCTGAATATTATTGGATCATGTATCAGACTCACACTTAAGAATTAGCCCTTTTATTACATTGATCAGATGTGATTCAGCTGATGGCATCAGAAGATAAGCTTCCATGCTGAGAAAAAGAATGAAATTTAACTGACAGAAAAGTAAATTTCCACTCTTAATGAATCATCAAATAAACAAATCTTGAACAAAAATATTTAAAGCAGAATAAATAAAGCTGAAGCACTTGTGAGTTAGGTGAATCACATCTCTGGAATGTGTTCGCTTAGAGTAAAATTAAGAATGGTGATAGATGCAAGACCATTTCACAAAGATGGAGGATAAAGGCAGCAATGGGAACTGACAGAGGATATAATACATTAGGAACCCCTGAAAGCAGGCTAGCTATTGAGATCTTGGCCATCCGTACATAGTAGCAAGTTTTAAGTTATTTTACAAGCTAGAAGTGGGAAGGAAAAAATGGAATAAAAATAATGGTGCTCATTCAAACAGTGCAAAAAGGCATTCACAGAGGATGAATCTGAGAGTGTCAGCACAAGTAAATAACTTTTTGGAAGTCCTTCATCAGATATTTCCAGAAGAGGAATTAATTTCAACATGGAAACTTAACTTAAAATATAAAATATGAGATTATATAGAACCAAAATGACCTTTAATTCTAACACTGAAAATAAATTTTAACAAAGATTAATAATATAAAGAAAAATTTAACACTGAATAATGACTATAGATCAGTAATAGATATATTGCTGACAAAAATATCTACATTTATGTAATGCTTCATTGAGGGGGGGTGATTAATGTTTTCTCAGAAAACATTCTGGAAAATACAAACAGTATAAACTAAAAGCAAGAAATTTTCTTCCCTAGTTACTGACTAAGCTATTGAATGACTCCCAACATTCATTTCTATTTTACACAATTTTAAAAATGCACTTACTTATGAACCAATTTCCCTCAAATAAGTTTTTCTTTACATTTTAATCATTCTTATTCATCAAGTGGTAGGTGACAGGATTCCATAAGTGAATCACATTAGTTTAAAATATAGTCACTATCATATCATCATCTGAAACATAGCTTGAATTTGGCCTCACATACATGAAAAGGATTGTCCCATGATAAACTGACAATGGATCTTGATTAGAGCTACAAGTGGAAAAGATCTTCTGCCTCCTTTCAGCAGTAGGCATCTTCAGAATGGCCAACACAATGAAAACATAGTGTAATATTAATACAATAGCTATCTAAATAGAGCCAATAAAGGAGAAGAGTAGACGTTGGTTGATATAGGTGTCAGAACAAGAAATCGTGAAAAGAGGAGGGATGTCATAAAATATACACCTAATTTCATTGGATGCACAGAAGATTAGAATAAAATTGGCCAAAGTCTGCAAAGTAGCTTTGAAAATGTCACCAACACAGAACAATGATGATTGACACATATTCTCAGGGTGACATGTTAAATGAAAGCAGAAGTGGGCTGTAGATTGTTACTTAACAGTCATAAGCCATTACAACCAAGGGAAAACATTCTGTAGCCCCCAAAGTAACAAAGAGATAAATATGCCTCATATTTCCAAGAAATGAAATAGTTTTATTCACTGCCTCAAAACTGAACAAATTTTAGGGGTGACAACAGAAGAATAGCAGGCATCCAAGATTGGCAACACCCTCAGAAAACAGTATATGGGATTGTGGATCCAGGAATCCCCAACAACTAATACAACTAATCCCAAATGATCTATCAGAGTAAAAAGATAGATTGCTAAGAATTGAATAAACAGCAAGACTTTCAATTCAATGTTATTTATGAAGCTCTGTAAAATAAGCATGCTGACTTCAATAGCATTGTTCAACTAAATACTGCATGACTTCTAATCTAATGGCAACCTTGACATTTTAATTATATTTATAGACCCTCAAGACAATATTTCATGAAAAGAGAGCCCACCCAATTATATCCTCATGTTTGTTTCATGGAGTGGAAAATGATATCCTAGACAATGATGAGGAAAGCAATGACAAAGAATATGGGCCCAAATGGATGCATTCCTCTGTATAATATCAAGAATTTGTTTCATACATTTTTTGGCTAAATGTATCATGTAAAAAAATCCTAGGATTTGATGTGGTTTGTTTTCCAGTCGGTTTTATGTTACCAGTTCTACCATGTGTTTTCATATTACGTTGTATTAAAATTGACAAAGGTGAACGACTATTGCAATTGTATATCCAAAATTGTTAAAATGGAAAGTACATGCTTGAGTACCATTCTTAGTGCTTTAATGTACATGAAATGTCTTTCTTTAATGATCCTAATGATAAAATTGGGGAAATTACATTCATGTCACTAGATTTCACCTAATTTAAATGAGGAATAATGTGAAAATAATATGCTCAAATGTTTCCAGATTTTAACTTAATGACAATATACAGTGTTTCTAATTTATATGCACAACTCTTCCTACAGTATCCTTGGGTAGATTTTCAAGACACATTTCTATCAAGAAGAAATAATAGCCATTTCATTAATCTGTTATAGTGGTTTATGTAGTCTGAATTAAATATCACTTAATGATCACTAACCAAAGAATTTTAAAAGATACCGCTGAAAAAATTAAATCATGATATTTTCCACAAGTAGTGTTTGTGAAAAATAGTGTGCTATTTTTCACCGTGCCATCAGATTCTCATTAAGTAGATTGTGAAGAAAGAATAGTACATGAAAAAAATGTAAAGAGGAATTTTAACATGGCCACCAGTTAAGGCACTTTTAACTAGCCACACTCCACTCACAGAAAAGACCTTGAGAGATATAAAATCATCAAAGTCAAGTCTGGAATAATGACAAATTCTGTAAAGAGCTGGGAATAATTACATAGGGTTTCATGACATTTAAATAATTGTATTTAAATCTTCTTTACCATAACAGATTTTAAAACTAAGATATTCTTTCCCAACCCATAAAATGATTAGTGAATGTTAAAAATGCAACAAATGTGAGAAAAGGAAGTATTATTTTTTATCCAACTGTGTTTCAGTAATTCAATTTCTAATCAAAATATTATAAAGGAAGAAATGAGTATGTATGATTCATGCTACTCAGAGGACACATACAAATAACTTAG
>PVKH010049597.1:0-10084 GCA_004027955.1 Chaetophractus vellerosus | reverse complement strand
CGGCCGGCTCTGCTTCAGTTCGCGGGTGGCTGGCTACGCTCCGTTCGCGGGCAACCTGGCGGCTCTGCCCGCCCATGGTGGCTTGCCCTTCTCAAGGCGGTCTGCCCGCTAGGAGAGGTCCCCGAGAACCGAAACTGGGACCTCCCACGTGGTATACCGCTACCCTATCCACTGGGCTATATGGCCGGCCCGCCTATCTTCTTATAATCCTTTTTCTATCTGTAGTGTCAGACATAAAATTTCTGATTGTAGTTATTTGGATCCTCTCTTTTTTTTTTGTCAGTCTAGCTTAATCTTTGTTGATTTTATTGATCTTTTCAAAGAAACAACTTTTGGTTTTGTTGTTTTTCTCATTTTTATATTCTCTATTTTATTTATCTCTGTACTAAGCTTTGTTATTGCCTTCATTATGCTTGATTGGTGTTTAGTTTGCACTTCTTTTTCTAGAGTCTCCATTTCCAAGGTTAGGTCTCTGACTTGAAATCAATCTTCAGTTTTAATGTAAGCATTTAAAGCTTTTAATTTCCCTTTCAGCACTACCTTTGTTGCATCCCATAAGTTTAGTATGTTGTGTTTTAATTTCCATTCACTTCCAGACACTTCCTAATTTCCCTTGTGATTTCTTCTTTGGCCCATTGGTTGTTTAAGAGTGTGTTGTGTGATTTCCACACACTTGTGAATTTTCCAGTTTTCCCTTTGTTATTGATTTCTAGCGTCATTCCATTGTGGTCATATAATATATATTGTATGATTTCAATATTTTTGAATTTATTGAGTCTTGTTTTGTGACTTATTATGGTATCCTGGAGAATGATCCGTGTACACTAGAGAAGAATGTATGCTCTACTGCTGTTGGGTGAAATGTTCTGTATAAGTCTGCTAGACTTGGTTAAGTTATAGTATTATTCAGATCTTTTATTTCTTTATTGATTTTCTGTCTAAATGTTCTATCCATTATTGAAATTGGTGTATTGATGTGTCATACTAGAAATATAGAACTGTGTATTTTTTCCCTTCAAATCTGTCAATATTTGTTTCATATATTTTGGGACTCTGTCACTACCTGCATAGATATGTATAATTGTTAGGTTTAAATCAACCACTTTATCAGTATACTGACCTTCTTTGCCCCTCACAACAGTTTTTGACTTAAAGTCTATTTTATCTGGTATTAGAACAGCTACCCCAGATCTCATTTGATTAGTATTTGCAATGTATATTTTCCTACTCTTTCGTTTTCCAACTACTTGTGCCTTTGAATTTAAAGTGAGTCTCTTGTAAACAGCATATAGTTGGATCATGCTTTTTAATCCATTCTGACACACTCAGCCTGTTGCCTAGAGAGTTTAATCCTTTTACATTTAAAGTAACTACTGATAAAGCAGGACTTTCTTCTGCTATTTTGCTACTTTGTCTTTGTAAGTCATACTTTTTTGTCCCTCAATTCTTCTGTTAATGCATACTTGCATTCTTATTTGATTTTTTGAAGTATACCAATTTGAGTCCCTTCTCATTTCTTTCTGAATGTATTTATCAGATATTTTCTTTGTGATTTCCATGGGCCTTAAATTTAATATCCCACATCTATAACAGTCATTGATTTGGTATCCACTTATTTTCAATAGCATATACATATATTGTTCCTATCTACCTCTGTTCCTGCACCTTTTTATTGTACTTGTTACAGCATATATCTTTACACATTGTGTGTCCAAAATCATAGATTTATCTTAACTTCTTAATCATTTGTATTTTAGAACCAATAAGAAGTAAAAGTGATGTTACATACCAAAAAGGACAATAAAACATCACCAGGTTTATAATTAACTCTATGATTACTTTTACCAGATGTCTTTATTTTTTTATGCTACTTTGATTCACTGTTTTCCTTTCCTTTCAGTATGAAAAACTCCCTTTAGTGTTGCTTATAGGGCAGGTGTAGTCATGATGAACTCCCACAGCTTTTGTTTATCTGAGAATGTCTTAATCCTTCCCTCATTTATTATTATTTTTTTACTTTTTAAAAAAATTTATTTATTTATTTTTAAAGATACTTAGATTACACAAATGTTACATAAAAAATATAGGGGATTCCCATATGCCCCACTCCCCACACCTCCCACATTTTCTCATATTAACAACATCCTTCATTAGTGACTTACATTCATTGCAATTGATGAACACATTTTGGAGCACTGCCACTGTTCCCCTCATTTTTAAAAGGCAGTCTTGCCAGATTACAAATTCTTGGGTAGCAATTGTTTTCTCTCAGCACCTTAAATGCTTTGCCCCACTGACCTCTTTCCTCCCACGTTTCTGATGAGAATTTGGCAGTTAGTCTTATTTGTCCTCCCCTGTACCTAACACAGTGCTTTTCTCTTGCATCTTTAAGAAATTTCTCCTTGGTATAGACTACTATGTGCCTGAGCATGGTTTTCTTTGAGTTTATCCAGTTTGGAGTTTTTTTGTGATTCTTGAATATGCATATCCATATCTTTCATTAAATTTGAGTAGCATTCTGCCAATATTTCTTTGAGTATTCCTTCTGCCCTTTTCTATTTTTCCTCTCTTTCTAGGACTCCCATAATTTGTATATTGGTATGCTTGATGGTATCCCACGGGTCTCTTAGGTTATTTTCTCATGCTTTCTAATTCTTTCTTTGTTCTGTTCTTCAGCCTGACCCATTTCAATTGTCTTGTCTTCGAGTTCATTGATTCTTTCTTCTGGCAGCTCCAATCTGCTGTTGAAACCTTCTAGAAAATTTTTCCTTTCAGTTATTGTGGTATTCTACTCCAGTATTTCTATTTTGTTACTTTTTAAAAATTTTACTTTAATGAGATTCTCATATTGTTCTGATATCCTTCAGCTTTTTCTCTGTGTTTTCCTTTATTTCCTTGAGCATAATGAGGATCATTTTTCTCTTTTTTTAGTTAGGCCAATAAAAAGAATTTATTTGGGAAATGGGGGAAAGAATAGATCTTGCTGAGAAATGGGAGAGAAAGTTGGAAATACCACGATTTGGTATGGGCTCCTCTTGGCAGAGAGAAAGGATCATTTCTTAAAGTCTTTGTTCAGTATGTTCAAAGTCTGGTCCTCTTCATTGATGGATCCTGGATTTTTATCTTATTCTTTTGGGTGGGCATCATTTCCTGTTTCTTTGTTTGTCATGTAATTTTTTTATGCACATTTCACATTTTAATGTGTTAATTCTGGGATTTATTCTCCATGGTCTCTGTTCCATATCATTGTATCCAATTAGTGATATGACAGAGATTTCCTGGAGCACAGGAGCTAACAAAACCAATGACAAAAACACCTTTCACAGTCTTTGCAAATTATTTCTGGGTTGGCTAGTATTCTGCTTCAGAATTTAACCCTCCTATTAAGAAAATCAGCTTGTGGCAAATGAGAAGTGCTGGGTCCTCTCCATTTATTTGAGCCTGTGTCTTGTTCTTGCTCACAGCTTTAGGAATTCCCCCATTTACAGGAATTTGAATGTCTCCTCTACTCCCTATGAAATAGACTTTCCCACATTCCTGGGTGCTTTCTATCATTTGACCTAAAACAGGTAATCCTTGGCCCTTAGTAGCTTTGACTTGATTGTTTCTTACTGCTTCAACTCTTAGCAAGCTTCTTTTGCCTACAGGCAAGTTCTGGGAGAGTAAACCAGAAGTGAGTTTTCTGATTCAGTTTTTCAGGCTGCCAATCAATAGATTAGCACAGATGTCCAGGCAGCCCAATATGCACATAAAAGTTAATCTGCTACCTCTGGAACAGGACTAGGGACCCCCAGTGGGAACATAGGCTGGCTCTCTACTACCCTGGTGAGGAACTAGAACAGGAATTGGAGGAGGGGCTTGCAAGGGAACCATGAGCATTTCCTACCATTTTTGAAGGTACATTTTCTTGTTTTGGTCCTTGTCCAATTACTGCAACACTTTAACTCTTCTGGAGTTTGGCAGAAGATAGCTCTGTCTGCTCTAGCTAGTTTTTTAATGATTCTGTGCAGTAACAACAGTTTGGAGCATCTTACACCCCTATCTTACTCAACCGAATCTAGAGATTTATCAAATGCTTTTCATGCACCACAGACTGACAGTTTAGAGTATGACTTCTATTTACTAAGACTTCATGCAAGAAGGGCTGACTATGTGTGCATATAAGCAGAAAGTGAGTCATCACCCTCCTGTGCTTCTTTCACTGGCCTTGCCAAGCATGTAGTTTATGCCCCTTAAAGAGGAAAATTATTAGATGATCAGTTTTCTTTAGGTCCATTAAGTCACAAGGCAAGTTGGTCAAGAGGAAATATTTAAACCTTTTGAAATATTTCGTCATAGTGACATGGTTATGCTACAATGTGTCGAGTTACAAAGATAGAATTTCTGATATTGATGCATCCTTACTTTCCGGAGACAAATCTTACTTTATCATTGTGCACATTTGTGTTTGTGTGAGTGTAAATTCTAACAGTTTTTATTGTTTGCTTTTTAAATCATGGTTATTGTTTATTGATTTTTTCCCATGTTATTATGACCTCCTTATAAACAGCATTGTAAATAGTTACATTTTAATAATTTCTAATTTTTGCTTTTATAAGTAACATTTTAGGATATTTTATACCAAAAGCATATCTGAAACAGCACCATTTTCTTAGGGTAGATCCCAGAACCCAAACTCTTGAGTGGCAAATTGTTTTTGAGAGAGTTGTATCTAACTCCTTTCACCCCTGACATCAGAATGTAACTACTTCACTGCCCCCTTACCAGTACTTGATGTTCTCATTAAAAATGAAACTAAAAATATTTGCTAACTCAAAGTCAAGAACAGATATCTAGTTGTTTGAATTTTGATTTTGATTACTAATGAGACTGAAAATATTTTCCAAATGTCAGAAAGGCATATTATCTCCTTTTTGCCCTTAAGAAAAATTTTACTGAAGTGTAACACGCACACAGAGAATTGCACACATTAACAGTGCACGACTTGATGAAGTTTTACAAAATGAACCACCCAGTAACACAACAAGAAATATAATATTACCAGCATCCCAGGGTCTTCCCTTAAGCATTTTCCCACTCATTACCTCACCTGCCAAAGGTAATCACTATTTAGACTTCTACTCTCATAGATAAGCTTTGTTGTTTTTAATATACAAACAAAATCAGGTAGTATATTCTTTCTGAGGACAAGCATCTTTTATTCATCATATTTCTGAGATACATTTATGTTGATTGGAGGAAAGATTTGTTAATTTTTATTATTGTATTTTATTCTGTTGCCTGAATATGCAACAGTTTGTTCATTCTTCTGCTGATTGCTCCCAACTTGGGACTACCCTGAATTATGCTGTTACGAACATCTTTGTACATACCTTTTTTTAGTGATGTGTTTAGCGTTTTTTAAAAATTCAGGTTTATTGAATTTTAATTTTTAGAAATCCGTCTTTTAGGTATAGAGATGAAGAATTGTGACAAATGTAGAGTCATTTGATCATCACCACAATTGAGATATAAAGCATTGTCAGCACTGTAGAAAAATCCCTCATGACCTTTTGAAGTCAATCTCCTTTGACTCCCAGCTCCTGGCAACCACTGCTCTGATTTTTGTCCCTAGTTTTGCATTTTCTGGCATGCCATAGACATGGGGTCAAACAGTGTGTAGCTTTTTGACTCAGGCTTTCAAAAAGCTTGTGAAATTCATTATGCTGCATTCTTTTGAAATTTCCTGGTATATTTTGTAAATTAAGGACTTTGGTTTGTGGCATGAACATAATATTTTTCTGCTATTCATTCATTCATTCATCCACTCATCCATTCATTCAAGTATTTCTATGTCCTAGGCTCAGTTCTAGGCACTAAGGACATAACAGGGAATTAAAGAGTAAGACATCCTTGCTGAGATAGAGGCTGTCTTGTAGTTGGGAGGGGTGGTCTAAACAGCAAACAAAATAAATGAGGACTTGCTAAGTGCTGAGGAAAGAAATAAGGCAGGGTAAGGTTAATAGGGCCAGAGGTAATGGAGGGGTAGTTGCTTTTTAAAAGGGGGTCCAGGAATACTTTACCATGCCATTCTTATCATTTTTCTCTTCTCTTTATTATTTCTGCATCTGTACTTTCTCCACCCAGTTCCAACTGAACCAAAAGATCTTCTCTTTTCATTAAAACATGAAGCAAAAGCTCCATACATAACAATAATTAAATAAAGCCATGGAAAGGGGACCATACACCATCCCCAGAAGCATTGAACCTAACCAGGGCCATGCCAAAATGTTGTTACCTAGCAAAAAGCATTTCTTTAAATAATGCAATAGGAATGTTAATGTGGTTCAGATTTAGCTCTAACAGCATATGAGATTGAAATATTTTTGGTCCAGTTGAATTATTAAAAGTTAGAATTTGAGATGAAAAATTAATCAGATATCATGCATTTTGGCTCCAGGCTTTGCAAGCCATGGTTAATGGTCTGCAATTTTCAAATATTTTGAATTTAGTAATGGCAATAATATAGCTGATACTTTAGCCACTTATTGCTACTTATATAGCAAGAAAGTGCTGGGGGAAAAGGTGTAAGTTCTTATTTGGCATCTCCTGCACAGATAGATAGGAATTAAGGAATTTTTATACAAAGGAGACTAAAGCCACTTGTGTATAGATGCACACATAGTCAATGTTTTCATTGTCTAGGCTTCTGAAAGCAGATACCATGAAGCAGCTTGGCTTAAAAAGTGGGAATTTATTCAGTTATGTTTAGAGTCCAGGAAAATGTCCAAATCAAGGCATAAGCAAGGTGATGCTTTCTTCCCAAAGACTGGCTGCTGGCAATCCTAGTCTCCTCTGTCACAAGGTGAGGCACTTGGCAGTGTCTGCTGGTCTCTCCCTTCTCTTCTGGGTTTCGTTGCTTTCTGCTTCTTGCTTCTGTGGCTTTTTTTCTCTCTCTTTCTATATTCATTCCATTTATAAAGGACTCCAGTAAGAGGATTGAGACCATCCTAAATGGGGTGGGTCACACCTTAACTGAAGTAGCCTCATCAAAAGATCCTACTGACAATGGGTTTACATCACAGGAATGTATTAAATTTAAAAAGACATTTTTCAGGGGTACATAGAGCTTCAAACTATCACAGTCAAAAGACAAATGCATTAAGCAATACCAAGGATCTGATTCTTGAAGAATGAAGAACTTTTATAATTCAAATCCTTGGGAAAAAACACATCTGTTATCTGTGATTTATATGTTCTCAAGTGAAAATTTAGGAAATTAGAGATGTCTTCCAAATGATATACTTTGAATTTTTTTTTTTTTTAGGTACCAGGGGTCAGATATTGAACCCGGAACCTTGTATGTGAGAAGCCAGTGCTCAACCACTTAGCCACATCGGCTTCCCTGCGTTGTTTTTTTTTGTTGGTTTTGCTTATTGTTTGTTTTTATGTTTTCAGGAGGCACTGGGAACTGAACCGAGGACCTCCCATGTGGGAGGTGGGCACGCAACCGCTTGAGCCATATCTGCTCCCAGAAACTTTTTAAATGAAGTTAAACTTATACCTGATCATAGTTAAGCAAAGAACTTCTTGGTTTGGAGTTTTGTGTTAGCAATTATTAGACTTTATGCTTTGTGTTTTGGAGTAATGGTGAAAGAACTCTTTTGCTTTCTTTCCTGTAAGCATGTCTTTATAGTCTTAAATAGTGCTACTCTTTCTATATGTATGTTGCCTGTATTTTTCCAAAAATGATGGTAGGACTGGGATTTTAAAAGTTTATACTAAATGCATTGTGAGAAGACAAGATGAATCTTCACACCATTATCAATTACAAGGTTATTATCACTATTATCTTATATTTGCTTGACACTTCCTATATGACTCCTAGCTCATCAAAGATTGGTTTATGATGTTTCTTTAAAAGCATCCTGTTTGCCCTTGAAAAGGAGGACAGAAAAAATTATTATTTTTCCTAATTTATAATCACAAAAGCTATTGAATTAATTGCCAACATTTCATATATTTCTCTTATCATTTGGCAATACATATCATTTGGCTAATATAATATATTTATCTGTATATAAATATAACTTTATGGGAAAAGATAATTTGATACCGGAAACAAATTTAGACATAGTTGAAATGAGTGTCTTTCCAGCTGTTTTAGTAAGTCCTAATATTCTCCAGATATGTTTTTAGGGTATTTCATCTGTCCTCCTTTTTTACTTTCCACCAGAGTATTTCTGACATAATCTATTTTTATGTATAAAGGTTACATTATGTTGAGTGAAGCAAGCCAGACACAAAAGGAGAAATACTGTATGATTGCATTATTATGAGCCAAATATATTGTGTAACATATTGCTTGATTAAAAAAAATTATTTGTATCCAGTACATTTAGTTGAGAAATGTATGTACATATTCATTTGTATTTACTTTTTAGTTTTTAATTGTTTATATTTGCAATTATTAAATATATAAAATAAAGTTAAAAAAATAAAAGACAGAAAAAAGGTTACATGTAAGATAACTTTTGGGGCCGGCTCGATACCCCAGTGGATAGGGCGCCAGCATACCACATGGGAGGCCCCGGGTTCGATTCCCGGGGACCTCTCCTAGCGGGCAGACCGCCTTGAGAATGGCAAGCTGCCATGGGCGGGCCGGAGCCGCCGTGGGCAGGGCAAGAAGCTGCCACGGACAGGGCAAGAGCCGCCACGGGCAGGGCAGGTCGCCCGCGGATGGAGCGCAGCCAGCCACCCGCGAACTGAATCAAGCGCCGGCCGTGAACGGACGCAGAGACCGCCCACAAGCGGGGAAAGCCGTGCCTGCGCAGTGACCACTCTCGGCACATTGCCGCAGCGGGGGGAAGGGGAGATATGTAATAAAATAAATAAATCTTAAAAAAAAAAAAAAGATAACTTTTAATGAAGACTGTGTTCTACTCTAGAAAACTGCAAAAACAAAGTTTAGAAATCATTAATCTAGTTTATGATTTTGCAGATGAAAATACTGAAACTGAGGGTAAATGCCTTGTCCAAGTTGCATGACCTGCTAGCAAAGCGTTTTCATATACGGGGCTAGAGATTTGATGAATATGTGTATTGCATCAATAGCTTATTCAGTGTTATGTGTGGTTTTAACATGCTGAAATGTCAAACATCTGATAAAATACTAAAACTTGTTGCTTCCTTAAAAGCAGATCACAGAGGTGATGTCAGCAAGAAAGGTGGAGCAAGGACTTCCTATATAAAAGCAGTGACAACACTGGCAAAAATTGTCAGAAGCAACCTTTTCAGAATTCTGGAAATTGATCAAATGCTTGCAGCACTTGGGAAAGGGTTTATTCAAGAAAATGACTATCTCAATAAGAACAAAACATTAAGTGGCATTGTAACTTGCCATATTCCTACCCCCTATCCCCAGCTCTGCCTTAAAAACCAACAGCTGTGAAATCACTGTGAAAACTAGCAGCCTGACGGCAAGTAAAGGGAAGAAACCGGGGTTAGAGCTCCTTCAGTGTCCCATTCCAGGGAACTGTCATTATTTAATGTTTCCTGGTTTGTAGAAGATTCTCTCCACAGGCTTGTCTTTATTTCACCTGACTTGAAGCTCACCTAATGAAATAGCCCTGAGGACATTTGTCAAATTAGTGGCAATTATTGAACCAGAGGCTGCCTGAGGTGGTGAATAACAGTTGGAGAAACAGATAGGCTAGCCAAAAAGGCTTAAAAGCAAAAGCAGAGGAATTAAGATATCCATAGGTGACTTTGAAAAGTGCCAATAAATCCCGGGGAATCCTGAGGGCCACACACAATTGTACAGCTGTGGGCATGCCCAGCGCCATGAGTGTGTTCAGGAAATACATGAGAAGGCAGGTCCTAAACTCTCACAAGTGGCTGACCTTAGGGCTCTGGGCAAGCAGAAAGTGAAGGTTAAGACAGAGCTGTCAATGGCCTGGCTCAACAGCTGTATGACAAAAAATTAGATGGCCCAGATGAAATGAACAATTTCCTAGAAAGACACAAACTACCCAACTCATTCAAGAAGAAATAGAAAATTTGAATAGAAATATAACAACTAAAGATATTGAATCAGTAATAATAA
>PVKH010049596.1:0-10084 GCA_004027955.1 Chaetophractus vellerosus | reverse complement strand
ATTAAGAGAGTATGCCAGGCCCGGCTAGATAGCTCAGTGGATAAAGAGCGCACTGGGGTACCACATGGGAGGCCCCGGGTTCGGTTCCCGGGGACCTCTCCGAGCGGGCAGACGGCCTTGAGAAAGGCAAGCCGCCGTGGGTGGGGTAGAGCCGCTGTGGGCAAGGCAAAAAGCCACCACGGGCAGGGCGGAGCCCCCACGGGCATGGCAAAGTCACCCGTGAAAAGCGGAGCTGCCGCCTGCGAACTGCAAGCCGAGCAACCCACAAAAAACATGGAGGACTGCTGCCCGCAAAACATGGAGCGGAGCCGCCTGTGGGAACGGAATGGAGCCACCCTCGAACGGAACGAGCCACCGCCGTGGAGGGCCGACTCGGTGTGTCGCCGCGGGGACGGGGGGAGACAAGAAGCAGACATAGAAAAACACAGAAGAATAGACACACAGCAAGAGCAAGCAGAAGGGGGGGGATATGTAATAAATAATAAATAAATCTTTAAAAAAAAAAAACAAAAAAGAGAGTATGCCAATAAGAAACCTGCCCTTCAAGAAATACTAAAGGGAGTTCTGAAGGTGGAAAGAATAAACGTGAGAGAGAGAGAGAGAGTTGGAGGAGAACATAAGAACAACTAAAAAGAAAAAAAAGAGAAATAAAAACAACATATGACATACATAAACCAAAAGAAAATATGGCTAATGTAATTAATTCCTTGAGAGTAATAACACTGAATGTTAATGGATTAAACTCACCAGTCAAGAGACAAAGTTTGGCAGAATGGATTAGGGAATATGATCCATCTGTATGTTGTCTACAAGAAACCCACCTCAGACCCAGGGATCAGGGAGGCTGTAAAACAATATTACAAGCAAACAATAACCAAAAAAGGGTGGGAGTAGCTATACTAATATCAGACAAAATAGACTTTAAATGCAAAACTATTGTAAGAGACAAAGATGGACACTATATATTAGTGAAAGGGGTAATCTTTCAAGAAGAAAGAACAATCATAAACATTTATGCACCTAACGGGGCACCTCAAATTACATGAGGCAAACACTGGAAAAACTAAGTGGAGAAATAGATGACTGTACAATTATAGTGGGGGACTTTAATACATCATTATCACCATTAGACAGAACATTGACAAAAAATCAATAAAGAAACAAAGACTTTGGTTAATACATTAGAGGATATGGACCTAATAGACATATACAGAACACTACACCCAAACAGAGCAGGATATACATTCTTCTCAAGGGCACATGGTTCATACTCCAAGATAGACCACGTGCTAGGCCAAAGAAAATATCTCAATGAATTCAGAAAGATTGAGATTACACACAGTAATTTCTCTGACCACAATAGAATGAAATTGGAAATCAGCAAGGGCCAGAGAACCAGATTAGGCACAAAGATATAGAAGTTTTGCAATACACTCTTTGTCAAACAGTGGGTCAAGGAGGAAATCTCAAAAGAAATCCGTAACTTCCTTGAAATGAATGAATGACAGCACAACATATCAAAACCTATGGGATGCAGCAAAAGCTGTACTGAGAGAGAAATTCATGGCCATAAATGCATATATCAAAAAAGAATAAAGAGCTAAAATCAAAGACTTAACTGCACACTGGGAGGAACTGTAAAAACAACCACAAATTAACCCCAAAGGAATAGAAAGAAGGAAATAGCAAAGATTAGAGCAGAACTAAACGAAATAGAAAATAAGAAAGCACTAGAAAAAATAAACAAAACCAAAAGTTGGTCCTTTGAGAAGATCAATACAATTGACAAACCCTTAGCCAGACTAAAAAACAAAAAAGAGAAAAGATGCAAATGCACAAAATAAGAAATGAGGAAGGGGATATCACCACTGACCTCACAAAAATAAAGAGTATTATAAGAGGATGCTTAAAAAATTATATGCCAACAGGAAGGATAATTTAGAGGAAATGGACAAATTCATAGAAACACACAAGCAGCCTATATTGATAAAAGAAGAAATTGATGAACTCAACAGGCCAATCACAAGTAAAGAGATAGGATCAGTCATCAAAAACCTCCCAACTAAGAAGAGCCCAGGACCAGCCAGCTTCACAGTGAATTCTACCAAACATTCAGGAAAGAATTAAAACCAATCCTGCTTAAGCTTTTCCAAGAAATAGAACTAGAAGGAACATTGCCTAACCCATTCTATGATGCCAACATTACCCTAATAGCAAAGCCAAACAAAGATGCCACAAGACAGGAAAATGATAGACCAATCTCTCTAATGAACCTAGACACTAAATCCTCAACAAAATACTTGCTAATCGCATTCAGCAACATATCCTATAATTCAATCGAATTATACACCATACCAAGTGGGTTTCATCCCAGGTATGCAAAGATGGTTCAACATAAGAAAATCAATCAATATAATACACCACATAAACAGATTGAAAGAAAAAAATCACATGATCATCTCTATAGATGCAGAAAAAGCATTCAACAAAATACAGCACCCTTTCCTGATAAAAACACTGCAAAAGATAGGAATAGAAGAAAACTTTCTGAACATGATAAAGGGTATATATGAAAAAACCCACAGCTAACATCATCTGCAATGGTGAAATCTTAAAAGCTTTCTCTCTAAGATTGGGAACAAGACAAGGATGCCTGCTATCAATGCTCCTATTTAATATTATCTAAGAAGTAATTGCTAGAGCACTAAGGCAAGAAAAAGATATGAAAGGCATCCAAATTGGAAAGGAAGAAGTAAAAATTTCACTATTTGCAGATGACATGATCCTATACATAGAAATCCCTAAGAAATCTACGATAAAGCTTCTAGAACTTATAAATGAGTTCAGTAAAGTCACAGGCTATAGGTCAATGCTCAAAAATCAGTAGCATTTCTCTACACCAATAATGAGCAATCTGAGGAGGAAATCAAGAAAACATACCATTTGCAATAGTAACTAAAAGAATCAAATACCTAGGAATAAATTTAGCTAAAGATGTAAAGGACTTAGGGAACTGGCTCTAGCTCAATTGGTAGGGCTCCGGTTTACCACATGGGAGGCCCCGGGTTCAGTTCCCGGGGCCTCCTCGAGCAGGCAGACTGACTCAAGAAGGCAAGCCGCCGTGGACAGGGCAAGCCGCGGCGGGCAGGGCAAGCCACTGTGAGCAGGCAGGCTGCCACGAGCAGGCAGGCCGCCGCGCAGTGAGCTGACTCGGCAGGTCGCCGCAGTGGGGAGAGACAAGCAGATACAGAAGAACGCAAAAAAAAAAAAAAATGAACACAGCAAGAACAAGCAGAAAGGGGGGGTATATAATAAATAAAAAATAAATCTTAAAAAAAAGATGTAAAGGACTTATATACAGAAAACTATACAACACTGGTAAAGGAAATCAAAGAAGACTTAAATAAATTGAAGAATATTCCCTGTTATTGGATAGGAAGACTAAACATCGTTAAGATGTCTATCCTACCCAAAATAATCTACAGATTCAATGCAATCCCAATAAAAATCAACACAGCATTTTTAAACTGAATTGGAAAAAACTAACTACAAAATTTATTTGGAAGGGTACGTGGCCCCAGATTGCCAAAGACATATTGAAGAAAAAAATGAAATTAGAGGTATCACACTACCTGACATTAAAACATACTACAAAGCTACAGTGGTCAAAACTGCATGGTACTGGCACAAAGATAACATACCAACCAATGAAACTGAATTGAGAGTTCTGATATAGATCCTCATATATACTGTCATCTGATATTCAATGAGGCCACCAAGCCCACTCAACTGAGAGAGAATGGCCTCTTCAACAAATGGTGCTCAGAGAAATGGATATCCATATCCAAAAGAATGAGAGAAGAACACCATCTCACACTTCATACAAAAATGAACTCAAGGTGGATCAAGGATCTAAATATAGGAACCAAGACCATAAAGACCTTGGATGATAATGTAAGAAAGCATCTATAGGACCTTGTAAGAGGAAATTGTTTCAATGAGCTTCACACCCAAAGCATGTGTGCAGGGAAAGAAAAAATAGATAAATGGGATCTTCTCAAAATTAAAAACTTTTGCACCTCAAAGGATGTTATCAAGAAGTAAAAAGGCAGCCTTCCCAATGGGAAAAAATATTTGGCAAACATATTTCTGATAGGAGACTAATATCCTGCATATATAAGGAAATCTTACACCTCGAAAATAAAAAGACAAACAACACATTTAAAAAATGGGCAAGTGACCTGAAAAGACACTTCTCCAAGGAAGAAATCCAAATGGCTAAAAAGCACATGAAGAGATGCTCAACATCACTAGCTATTAGGGAAATGCAAATCAAAACTACAATGAGATACCATCTTACACCCATTAGAATGGCGGCTAGTAAAAAAACAGTGGACTATAAGTGTTGGAGAGGATGTGGAGGAATGGGAACCCTCATCCACTGCTGGTGGGAATGTTGAATAATCCAGCCATTCTGGAGGACAGTTTGGCGGTTCCTCAAAAAAACTAACTATAGAACTTCCATATGATCCAGCAATTCCACTGCTGGGTGTATACCCAGAAGAATTGAAAGCAAAGGCATGAACAGATATATGCACACCAATGTTCATAGCGCATTATTCACTATTGCCAAAAGTTGGAATCAACCTAGGTGCCCATCAACAGATGAATGGATAAACAAAATGTGCTACATACATACAACAGAATATTACTCAGCTGTAAGAGGGAATAAACTGCTAACACATGGGATAACATGGATGAATCTTGGGGACCTTACATTGAGTTAAGTAAGCCAGGCATTAAAGGATGAAAAGTACATAACCTCACTGATATGCATGGGTGGTTCCTAATAGGGGAGGACAAACCAGTGTGTCAAGACCTCAGTCTTGTTGCATGTAACTATGACTCTTGTCATCCAAGGAGTGAAGCCATGGAGTTGCCATGGGCCCCAGGGGTAGGGGAGGGAGGAATAGAGTAGATTGAACAGGGGGTATTTAGTGAGTGGTAGAAGTATTCTACTCAATCTTACAATTATGGAGACAGGACATGGTAAATATCAAAATTTATAAAAGTATATGGTCTAAAATGTAAACCATAATATGAACCATTGGCCGTGTTTAGTAGCTATGTTTCACTATTTGTATATCAGTTATAACAAAGGTACCATCCACATAAAAATGTTATTAACATGGGGAGAGGAAAGAGGGAGGATGTTGGGTGTATGAGAGTCTCTTGTATTCTGTGTGTGACTTAAAACTCCTTTGAAAACAAAATGAAAAATTGTGAGACACTGGGGGATGAGTGGGGAAGGTGCCACGGTACAGACAGGATACCAGACATTGCAGTGATGAAAGGCAAAATGTCAAAAAAAATTTTTTTTATATTTTTCATTTATTTAATATCCCAATCTTTTAATTTTATTGTATTTTTAGTTTTTTTTTTAATTTTTATGTATTTTATTTCTTATATTTAAACTTAGCATTATTGTTTCATTTTCCTATTATTGTATTTGGCTATTGTAATGGCTTCATTTTTGAAGAAAGTTTGGATCACAGAAGGGTTATGACTGGGGTGGGGAGGAGCACTGGTGTGGGGAGTCTGTGATGGGGGATGCATGGGAGGAAGTTCACCTGAGCTTACATATAAGATATATAAAATGTTCAAATGTTCACAGGGCATTGTCATAGTGTGTGGAATCTCACACAATGACCGAGAGAATACTGAATTCCCATCCTGGAAAGCTCTGCCACATTCTCTAAGGGAGCAGCAACAATGCCCCAAGTGCAGGGTCAGTGGCTGGTGAAGGAGGATGATCCACTGATGGGCCCTTGTTATTGATGACTAGGCTTATGAGCCTTTGCTCTTGAAATTGAAACTTAACCTATTTTTGTGGGGCTCCTAAGGGTTGCCTCCTCAGGGCCTCCTTGCTGGTCAAGTGTAGCCTCTCTCTAAGCCAAACTCAGCACATGATTGCATTACCTTCCCCTCAGCATGGGACATGACTCTCAGGGATGAGCCTCCATTGTACTGAGGGATTGCTGCCAACCACCAACTAGCAATGCAACTGGAAAAAGACCTTGAATAAAAGGGGGAAAAAGTAAAGACAAATGAGTTTATATGGCTAAGAGACTTCAAAGTGAGTCGGGAGGTCATCCCAAAGGTAATGCTTATGCACATCTCAGCAGGATCTCATAGACTTCCAAAGTGGATACTACCCCAAATAGTGGGGATCCTGAGGGCTCTGGAGACACTCAGATCCTATGGTCAGGGCAGATAGCTCTGGAGTTTGGTTCCTTGCCAGTAGGCCCTACTTTGCAGTTTGTGCCCTTGAGAGTGACAGTGTTGGACTCAATTATGTCTTCCCTGCACATGGCTCATCTATCCCTTCTATTTAAATCTATAGTTGGTGCTGGAGTTTGTAGGTGTACATCCAGAGACTCGAGTCTTTGAGCTGTCCATGTGCCAGCAGGGTCTGGAACTTAGGCGGAGTTGCAACACCTACTCTACAGCTCATTGGATTCTTCCAGGACAACTGGCGGGGAGATGATGATGGACAATGGCCGTCCCAGGGAATGAAGAGAGTCTGCAGCTGCAGGAAGGATAGTCCCATCCATCTTCCCCATGGGATAAAGCCCCCTCTCAAATGGAGGTGGAGAGGACGTCACCATTCCAGAATCCTTGGGATTGGGGGAAGAGTTATGGACTAGAGTGGGCTTACTGGTATTCTACTATAGACATATTGTGATTCTAGCAATAGAAGAAATTACAACATTGATGTGGAGCCAGTGGCCACTGGAGGAACTTGGGGCAGGGAGAGGGAAAAACAGTTGTAATACGGGGGCTTTTTTGGGACTTGAAAACCATTCTGAGAGATGTTGCACTGACAGATATAGGCCATTTTATATCATCACATAACATGCAGAACTGTGTGGGAGAGAGTGTGGTCTACAATGTGAACTATGGCCCATGCTTAATGGCAAAGCCCCAGGATGCGTTTATCAATTGCAATGAATGTGCCACACTAATGAAGGATGTTTATGTGGGAGGGTGTGGGAGGTGTGGGGAGTGGGGCATATGGGAATCCCTATATTTTTTGTGCAACATTTATGTAATCTAAGTATCTTTTAAAAAATAAAAATAAAAACAGTAAAAATAATATCATATATATATTTTTAGCTACATAGCATCCCTTAGCATGAATACTTATTTATCTATTTACTAGTGTTGGCTATTTAGGTTATTTCATATTTTTTACTACTGCCAATATCACTGGTATGTATATTTCTTGGGCTCGTTCTGGGTTATTCTTAGTTACGGAATAGCTGAGGCAAAGGAGGAGAGGCTTTCTTTAAGTGTTTGGATAGACTTTGTCAATTTGTTCCCAGAAAACTTGTTCTGGTTTATTTACCATTTCCACAGTTAAAGTTCCTGTTGCTCCACATTCTTGCCAATGCTTGGCACAACCAATAAGACTAATGGTAAAAAGCCTTGCCAATTTGATGGGTGCAACTTGGGTACCTTGGCTTTACTTTGCATGTCTTGGTAGTTGAAGTGACAGTATTTTGTGTGTGTAGCTTGGAGGGAGCCTGGAGGATGGATATGTGGACTGACTCCTACTTCTCCCCAGCCCCACCTGTGTTGCTCACCTCTGATATGCTCCTGGCCTGTGTCCATAGAAGGACAAGCAGGGGCAGAATATACAATGATCTGCGGAGTCTCAGAAAGGCTCTAACTGCCCCACAGCTGCCAACCAGCCCTCGAGGCATTCTAGAGCTTTCATGCCACCGTGACATAAACTGGAGCATGAATGGCCAGTGTCAATAGATCCTGGGATTAGGGAAAACCTTTGTGCAGTCTAGCTTGGGGCGTAACGTATGCCGTTTATGCTTGTTAAGGCCCCAGTGAGCCAAAAGGCCAAGCTTTCACAGGCAGAGGAATTAAACCAGTTTTGGAAAGGAGTGCTCACCTTCTATGCTCCCAGGGAGTGATCAATAATTTCTTAACAGAGTAATTCTCTTGGTCCATCTAAATGGTTTGATTGCTTCTGCCAGATTCTACTTTTGGAAATGCCTTTTTCATCTTGTCCCAGGTTTAAAGCCTTTCAATGGCTCCCCATTGTCTGGGGAGGAAGTGTGCTCTCCTTAGTTTGACATTCAAGGCTTCTGTCCTCTATTCAGCCTTCCAGTCCAACTGGCCTCCCCAAGAAGCCCTCAAACCCCCTTTGCACCACTGCTAATATCTTCTCCATCCCCACTCCTATCCCAAAACTTGCTCATTTTTTAATGCCCATTATAGCCAAGAGACATCACTGACAATTTATAACTGGGCATTACCATGTAAAACTACTGAAAATTCTCAGGGTAAGAAAACACACAAAGCACTTTTGTAATTTTGAGGTCACTGTATTCACCCAGATGAATAAAATAAAACCAGTAATAATAATTGGATTCAATGAAATCTTTCCAGATTATAATTCAATCTTAGCTTTCCTGGGTCTAAAGTTTTATGTGTCCTTTTTTACCTTTTTATTCTTAAAAGGATAAAGGAAGCCTTTCTAGAATAGCCCTAGCAATAAGGAACTGGTCTTAAAAATCAGGCTGCTGTGATTTGAATCAAGGACATATAAAAACTCAGAAATTACACAAGCATAGTATGTTTACTCCTGCAGTTATGCAAGATTATTTTAGACGGTGTGCCAACTTTAAAGCATTTATAATGGTTTTGTATTTATTTTGCTGTGTATTAGAAAAAAAAATCCCTAATATCAAATCCACAATTTAATGCATATTTTTGGTGGCAGAAATTTCTAGCTGTCCATTAAAATAGGTCCTATATTTTTGGCACACAACCAGACCACGTTTCCTACGCTTCCTGGAAATTAGATCTTCACCTTGCAACTAATTTCTCTCTAAGGGAAAGTGGCAGCGAAGATGACAACACCCAGACCTGGCCCACGTCAACCCTCAGTGTTTACTCTTCCAGTTCTTCCCCCTTCCAGCTGACTGGAATCAACACCAATGGCAACTTTGGAAACCATGAGCTAAAAATGGCGATAGACAGTAAGCAGATGTGGCTCAAGCGACTGGGCTCACGTCTACCATATAGGAGGTCCAGGGTTCAATTCCCGGGGACTCCTGGTGAAGGTGAGCTGGCTCGCATGGCAAGCTGGCCCATGCAGTGTGCTGGCCCGTGCAGACAACTGGCCTGCATGGAGAGCTGACGCAGCAAGATGATGCAACAAAAAGAGACACAGAAGAGAGACAATAAGAGATGCAACAGACCAGGGCGCTGAGGTGGTGCAAGAGATTAAGCGCCTCTCTCCCACTCCGGAAGGTCCCAGAATCGGTTCCCAGTGCTGCCCAAAGAGAAGACAAGCAGACACAGAAGAACACACAGCGAATGGACACAGAGTGCAGACAGCGAGCGCAAAAACAGTAGGGGGGTGGGGTGGGGAATAAATAAATAAATAAATCTAAAAAAAATAAAATAAAATTTTACTGGAACACGGCAAAGCCCATTTGCTTACGTATTAGCTATGGCTGCTTTCTTGCTCCAACAGCAGAGTTGAGTCATTGCCCAGAGACAGTATTCCTCACAGGGCCTAAAATATTTACTATCTGGCCCTTGACAGAAAAGCTGGCTGACCCCGGTCTAGATCCCTGACTGACCGCGTGGAGGACAGCCACCCTGCTGCCTGTAACAGCCCAGTCCCTACATTAGCAGGAAACAAGCCACGGAAATGCTGGTCCTATTTGCTACCATAGTTTGCCCTATTCTCACTAAACACCTTCTTACTCACCAGGAGGCTAAAGCAGGCAGTCCCAGAGTGATTGCCGGGTGCAGATGGCCTGAATTCCAGGTGTCTGTGTCTTTCGGGATGACCACCTACACCCATGGGGAGTTCAGCTCTCCCCCCCCCTGGGACCAACCCCGCAGCCCAAGTTTCCCACAGCCGCTCTGCCTCAGCCAGTCCTAGGACTGCACTGGACCCAGGGAGTCTGAACATCTCATTACAACCAAGCATCAAGGGCCTAGACAGGTGTGGACACAACACTATTTCTGTCCAGACATCTGAATGTCAAGA
>PVKH010049595.1:0-10084 GCA_004027955.1 Chaetophractus vellerosus | reverse complement strand
TTGCTCTTGCTGTGTGTCCATTCTTCTGTGTTTCTTCTATGTCTGCTTCTTGTCTCTCCCGTCTTTGTGGTGATGCGCCGAGTGGGCCCTCCGTGCAGGCAACTCGCTCCATTCGTGGGTGGCTCCATTCCATTTTTCATGGGCGGCTCCGCTCCATGTTTTGCAGGCAGCAGTGCTCCGTGTTTTGCGGGCTGTCCGGCTTCTGCGCTTCACAGGCAGCAGCTCCGTGTTTCACGGGTGAACTTTGCCATGCCCGTGGGGGCTCCGCCCTGCCCGTGGCGGCTTATTTTGTCTTGCCCACGGCAGCTTTGCCCCGCCCATGGCGGCTTGCCTTTCTCAAGGCCATCTGCCCACTCGGAGAGGTCCCTGGGAACCGAACCCGGGGCCTCCCATGTGGTACACCGGCGCTCTTATTCACTGAGCTATCTAGCCGGCCCCGAGCACTTACTGTTTTTGTAGATGGATCTGGACATAGCAGCAAAGCAGCTATCACCTGGAAAACAACTGATGGATGGAAATCCTTTGTGCTGTCTCACCAAAAACCACACAAAAGGCAGAGCTTGCCACTGTTGTTGCTACTTTGCAAGACTCTCCTAATCAACCTTTAAATATTATTAGTGATTCTGCTTACACAGTATATGTTGTTCCTACTATTCAACCTGCATTGAATAAGCTTTCTAATGGTAAAGTTTTACACTCTCTTTTCCTTATTCTCCAATCCCTGCATGACCAACGTTCTGAGCCCATTTATATTGTGCACATCCATTCATACTTCTTTGCCAGGTCCACTTACTGAAGGAAATGACTGTGCTGATTGTCTTGCAATGGTGTCAACCCTTGCCTTTCAACAAGCTCAAGCTTCCCATAATTTCTTCCACCAAAACGCCAAAGCTTTAATAAAACAATTTCATCTTTCCCATTTCCAGGCCAAACAAATTATTAAAAGATGTGCTGATTGTCAAGCAACTACTTCTCCCATTCCAGTTAAAGGTGTCAATCCTCACAGACTCCAGCCAAATAAACTTAGGCAAATGGATGTTACTCATTTTCCTTCTTTTGGTAAATTAAAATATACACATGTTAGTATTAATACTTTTCCTCATTGCATATTCGCCTCCCTTCATACTGGCGAACGTTCTTCCCATGTTCATTCTCATCTGTTACAGGCATTTGCTACATTGGGACATCTACGAACTCTCAAAACTAACACCGGCCCTGCTTACACTTCTCATAGTTTCCATCTTTTCCTAGAGGGGTGGGATATTCAACACGTTACCAGTATTCCTCACAGTCCTCATGGCCAAGCCATTGTTGAACGTTCACATCATCTTCTTAAAACTTATTTTAAAAAAAAAACACAAAAAAGGAGAAATAAGGATCTACCTCCCCGTGATCAATTGCAGAAGGTTTTGGAGCTGGGAGCACCCCAATTCAACTAAAAAGCCCCATTACCTCCCCTTAGCACTTAAATCTTTAGAGACTAGGTCCCCCCTTCTTTAACAGACAACAAATGGTTGTACAGTATATCAAAGGTAATGTTTCCTGTACCAATAATCCACAATGCAATGCGACTATTTTTAGAAGTACAAATAACTCTGTCATGATATGCACTACCTATCCCTACGTATTTTTGGTCATCTCTAATCATACTCTTCTCAAAATATCAGAAAGTTACAGTGTCACTATCCATCCTCCTGCCTATTACCTTAGCTGTCTAACACATCACAATGTTGTTACTTTAAATTTAATTACTCTGTTTGTTTTAGAAAGGCAAGCTCAACTATGGATACCTGTTAATATGGCCCAAGAATGGCAACCTCCTTCTGGTTTCTCCACCCTCACTGACACTTGAAAAGTTAGGTGTGAAATGCTTCCTTGGAACTCCTATAGCTGCAGTCATCTCTTGTTGCTCTTGCTGCCCTCACGGCTACTGCTGCCACTGCTTTAGTAAGAACCACCCAAACTGCTGAACAAGTTGATTCTTTCATGGAAAATGTTACCAATGAATTGTTAATTCAAACTAGTATAGATAGTGAAATCATGTCTAGATTAGATGCTCTAGAGGCCACCGTCCATTGGATTGGACAACGGCAAAAAGCTTTCAATACTAGGTTAAAATTATCTTGTGATTTTAATTTTTCACACATCTGTGTTACTCCCATTACCCATGATATATAGAATGATTACTGGCAAATAACTCAACAAAAATTAACTAACACCTTTCACACCAATTTAACTAAGGAATTTCTTTCCCTCCAACAAAATTTGCATAAGAAACATCATATTAACAACCTGAAATATACCGCCACTATCGCATCTCTTCTTGGTGATTTAAAACCCTCTCAATAAGCTCCCACATCTTAATATTCATGATTGGATTCAATCAATAGTTATTATATGTGCTATTATTCTTTTAATTTGTGCTGCAAGATAGAAACCCTCAAACATAAAGATGATATCTTCTTTACTTTCATTAATTTATTAAATAAAAAAGGGGGAGATGTGGTGTGTCAGGCAGGATCTCCGAGGCTGGATGGAGTTCATGGAAAACCTTGAACACTGACAGCTGAAAACAGCTGGCACAATTCTTCCCCCGAGGCTGCTTGTCATGACACCTTTTACCCCTTGATCTTTGTTTAAAGAACAACCTTGCACACATACATGTCCTGTTCTTTATAAACATGTTATAATCAGTGTTCTGATAAACAATGCACAATGTATTCACAATCGAACCATAGAAGATTAAAGAGTAACCTTGAGATTGTTTTAGATATAGATCACTTAAAATCATATGGAATGGGGCCGGCTCGATAGCCCAGTGGATAGGGCGCCGGTATACCACATGGGAGGCCCTGGGTTCGGTTCCCGGGGACCTCTCCTAGTGGGCAGACCGCCTTGAGAATGGCAAGCCGCCATGGGTGGGCCAGAGCCGCCGTGGGCAGGGCAAAAAGCTGCCACGGACAGGGCAAAAGCTGCCATGGGCAGGGCAGGTCGCCCGCGAATGGAGCGCAGCCAGCCACCCACGAACTGAAACAAGAGCCGGCCGTGAATAGAAGCAGAGGCCGCCCACGGGCGGGGAAAGCCGCGCCTGCGCAGTGACCAAGTCTCGGCGCGTTGCCACAATGGGGGGGAGGGGGAGATATGTAATAAAATAAATCTTTAAAAAAAAAATCATATGGAATGGGATAAAAAAGGAACTCAGCAAAGAATAAAGGACACTTGCTTTAGCATCCAAAGAGAGTCTGTTTTCTTTCCATTCACCTTTGTTTTGCAGGACAAGACAGAATCCCACTCGAGAATTTCCACAAAGAAGGACATTTTTGAGAAAAGAAAGTAGTCCAAGAACTGAGTAATATAGATTTAAATAAGAATGTAGAATTAAAAAAGAAAACTGCCCTAGGCACTGAGTAATATAGATGAAAATGAATGTAAATGAAGGTATAGAACTCATGTAACTTTGTAATATGTATGTTTCTGAAAGAATTTGTTTAGGACATTCTATTTTAACTTTTTTGTCTTCTAGTAAGAAGTCACATGTACGTAAGTTTATAATTGTTGAATTTATATGAATGGAATATATAGAATATATAAAATATACATGTATGTGTGCATAGATATAGGTATGTGTGTATGTGTGTGTGTATGTATATTCTATGTGTGTTTGGTGTGGTAGGAATCCAAATATAAATAAATCACAGAAGGTAGGATTTCCAATACATCTATAAGAGATCAAAAAGTAATCAAGCACAATAAGTGTAATGATTATCTTCTATTTACTACAACTCAGCATTTCTTCCCTTTTCTTTTGTTAACTCATGAACAACTCTATTTCACTCCTACTAATTTTGTGAGGCTCCCAGTCTTAGTGGACCCATCCATCAGGATACTGTCCCCTTTCTATCCAAGGTATGGGAGCTTGACCTCAATGAGATAAATCAGACACTCTCTCCAAAAGTTATTAAATTAATGAATTGTTACAAGGATGGAAAATGATTGACCTAGAGTCTTTCCAGTAGAATAATCTGAAGAGCTTTATCCTTTATTCTTGTTACCTAGCTCTCAAAAATGTTTCCTTTCAATTGATTCTATGTGTCACCCTAAATCTTTTCCTTTTGTCTAAGTTAGAAACAGATATTGCTGCTTATCACCAAAACACCTAATTGACACAACAAGAGAAGGCAAGTAAAATAATTTGAGAAGTTCAGAAGAGGGTTATTTTGGTTAAAAGTTTAGCAATATCTGTAGGTAAGTTGGAATTTTAGTTAGTCACTGAAAGATAGCTAGCATTTGGCTATGAAAAAAATAGAAGAAAAGGAAAGTCTTGAACAAGGTAGTTGTATGAACAAAGATATGTAATCAGAAAATTTTGGAAAATTTTAACAGCCATTTTAAATAGTTTATTGGACAGAAACAGAAAATATGTAAAAGGAAGAAATGATTAATAATGTTGAATGATAGAGAACCACAACTCGTTAAAAGACAATTTGTGGTATATAAAGGACCTTCTGTTCTATAATCTGGTAAGTGATAGAAATAGACAAATAGTAGATCACGAATGTCCTGTTCACCAGTTTTAACTCTCATGCTAACATTGTTATGATAGTCAGTTCCTGGAAAGAGGAGAGTGCTCTTCCTAGGGGCCCCTATATTAAAAAGATTTTGTTCTTTAAGACACCATTGAACTGTATGAAGAACACTTTACAATCTTATTAAAACATGGTTACTTTGAATTTTGAACTTCCCTAGTAAATGGAAAGTTTTCTATGTCAACAATATCATAATACCAAATTAGTAAACAAAATGAAATTCTATTCACAGTGAGTAAAAATCATAAAAAAAACTAGGAATAAACATGAAAGTACCTACAAAAAGAAAATTAACTCTAAAAAGGAAAATAAAATTACAAAACTTTAGGGGCAAATAGAGGAGAATTTCAGTAATTCTCTAGTAAATTAGTTTAGCAAAACCTTACCCAAACTCTCAATTTTTGTTTTAAATTGAACTTGGAATATTTGAAGATTTATCTGAAATAATAAAGAATATAGTCAAGAAATTTTTGAAAAAGAAGCAAGTAACAGAAATTATTAACTGTACTGGATAAGTCACACAAACGTGTAGGTGAGTAAAACAGCATCCAGACATTCCTATTTTCCTACATCCTCTTCCTTAAGAGTCTTATTTGTCTCATATGTGCTGTTTTATTCATATATACACACATATAAGTATATATGTGTGTGTGTGTAAAAGTAATAGTTAGAAAGAAGCCATTAAAATCCATAATAAAAATTAGTTGAATCTTTAATATATTTCATGTGAAAGAACTTTCTAATCATAAATGCAATGGAAAAAATCCAAAGTGTAAATAATACAATGCAATAGCAAATTTGGAAAAACACTTTGACATAAATACAACAGAAAAATGGTTGCTAGTCTTCATATACAAGGAACTCTTAGATGTCGAAAGAAAATACTAAGGTAACAATAAAATATGAACAAATGTTATGAAAAGATCAAACTTAAAAGTAATTGCAAAGGGATAATAAATTTATTTAAAAATCAGCTGTAATACTATTCAAGGAAATTGAAATAAAAAGATATATTATTGTCCTATTAAATTAACATAGACATCAAATTTGAAATAGTCAATATTAATGAATAAGGTAAAACTGGCACTCTTATTCACTACTAGTGGAGCTTTAAATTGGTGACATTTTCCCAGAAGTCAATTTGGAAATATGAATTAAAAGATGAAAAATTGCTCAGACCCACTGGCCAAGTAATTCAACTTCTAGGAATCTGTCTTAAGAGAATATCATGGGTGGGGTAGGAAAGGAGGGCATATAATCAGTGGATTGTGTGTTTAAACATTGCTTCATTTTCATCAGCTGTTAAGAAATCCCATAAACTTCAACTTCTGTCTTCAGAAAAAGGATTGCCAAACTGTTCCAAAGGAATATATATATTTGTGTGTGTGTGTGTGTGTATTTGAATCTTAAGTGGATCAAACTGATTTTAGGATAGAATTACTTTTTTTTATGGAAGGGGACAAATAATAAGGCTTAGATGACAGACAATGTCCATATCCATCATCCTTTCTCCCATCATCTCCATGTTCATAAAATATCTGAATGTCCTTGACTTCTTTGCTTCTGCTTTCCTCTGTAGAATAACTTTTCTCTGCCAGTCTCTTCAAAGCCTAATTTATTGACTGTGTTGTCTACACATATTCCCCCCCCTTATTTAATTCTTGTTTATTTTGGTTACCTCTATTACAATGAAATTATTAATATATTTTTAAAAACTCCACTGGGGGACTTCCAGGAAGTTGGTGTTGAAATCAGCAGACAGTGCTCAACTCTCTCACAAAAACAATGGACAAAGGGCAAAAAGTTGTCTGATGGACCTGCTTTGTGGATCAGCAAACCAGAACAGTGCTGCACAATCCCCAGGATGGGAAGGGGCAGAGAGATAAAGAAACCAAAGTGATAACTGTGAGTTTCTAAACCCCGGTGGCAGCCAGGCATGGAATTCATCCCACAGTCTCAAGGGGCACAGCCTGGATAAAACCCATGGCTCACTGCAGCAGACTGAGAGGGGAACAGACATCTTCTTCCCTGGGAAAAGGGAGGATGCAGTGGAGAATAGTTTCCCTTCAGTGCATTTGGCCAGCAGAACCCACTTTCAATCTTGACTCTGGCCAGACCAGAATCAAAGGCAAGTGGAGGTTGAGTCACCTCCATGGAAAGATTCACCAGTGAGTACCATCAGCTGACTGGCCAGGAAACTGCAAGGAGAGAAACTAATTTTAGGTGTCTCTTGTCCCAAACCCCTGGGACAACATCTGCACCACATTAGTGACTCCCTGGTCCAATTTTAATAACTTAATATGGGCAACTTTAAAGAATAATAATAAGTTGAACCAAAAATCAAAGAAGAAGATAAAAAATAAAATGATAATTATTGCTTAAAAAATCAAAGAAGAGCCAAGAAACAAAACACTAGGTGAGAAGGAGAAATTGACCATCAGAGTAAATTCACCAACATATTCACATGCCTAGACATCAGCAAAAAGTTACAAACTATACTAAGAAACAGGAAAAAATGGCTCAGCCAACAGAAAAAAACAAATATTATGACAAGATTCAGGACTTAAGACAACTAAAAATGGTAATCACTCAAATCTCCTAAATTAATTCAAGGAGTTGAAGGAAAATATGACTAAAAGGATAAAGGTATTAAGAAGGCACTGTGTGAACATAAATAACAATTTGAAAACTTGCAAAGAAAAGTAACAGAGCTTATATGAGCAAAAGACAGAATGGATGAGATTAAGAATACATTAGAGGCATATAACAGCAGATTTGAATTGATGGAAGACAGAATTAGTGATATCAAGGACAGAACATCTGAACTTGAAAACACAGGAGAATAGAAAGCGAAAAGAATGGAAAAAATGGAACAGAGTCTTGGGGAATTGAATGACAATTCAAAACAAACAAACATGCATGTTATTGGTATCCCAGAAGAAGAGAAGAAAAAGGGGGCAGAAAGAATATTTGAGGAAATAGTGACCAAAAATTTTCCAACTACTTATAAAAGACATAAATATCAATATACAAGAAGGACAATTTGCCCAAAACAGAAAAAACTCCTAATAGACCTATGCCAAGACACATTCAATTCAAAATAACAAATATCAGAGATAAAGAGAGTATTCTGAAAGCAGCAAGAGAAAAGCAATGCATCACATACAAGGGAATCTCAATAGGCTAGAAGAAAGAGGATTGATGTATTTAAGATTCTGAAAGAGAAAAACTGCCAGCCAAGAGTTCTGTATCTGGCAAAATTGTCCTTCAAAAATGAGGGTGAGTTCAAAGTCTTCACAAACAAAAATTGATAGAATATGTTACCAAAAGACCAGATTTACAAGTTATACCAAAAGAAGTCTTACAGCCTGAAAGGAAAAGACAAGAGGGAGACTTGGCAAAGAGTATATAAATGAAGATTATAAGGAAGGGTAAATTAAAGGATAAAAAGACAGATAATAGTAAGATACGACAATGGAAAGCCAAAGGATAAAATGGAAGAAATAACTAATACCTTTACAGTAATAACATGAATGTTAATGGACTGAACTCCCCAGTCAAAAGACACAGAATGACAGAATGGATTTTAAAAATGAGCCATCTATATGTTATCCTACAAGAGACTCACCTCAGATGTAAGGATACAATCAGGTTGCAAGTGAAAGGTTGGAAAAAGATACTCCATGCAAATAGTGACCAAAACAGAGCTGGAGTAGTGATACTCATATTGGACAAAATAGATTTCAAATACAAAACTGTTATAAGAGATGAAGAAGGTAATTTTGTATTAATAAAAGGGGCAATTCACCAAGAAGAAATAACCATAATATATATTTCTACACCTAACCTGAGTGCCCCAAGATACATGAGGCACATACTGGCAAATAGATGTCACTACAATAATAGTTGAAGACTTCAATTCACCACTCTCATCAATGGATAGAACATCTGGACAGAGGATAAATAAGGAAACAGAGAGCTGGAATAATATGGTAAATAAACAAGACCTAACAGACATTTATAGATCATTACACCCCAAACCAACATTTTATGCATTCTTTTCAAGCACTCATGGATCCTTCTCCAGGATAGACCATATGTTGGATAACAAGACAGGTCTCAATAAATTTTAAAAGTCTGAAATTATACAAAACACTTTCTCTGATCATAATGGAATGAAGGTGGAAATCAGTAATGGATGAAAAAAGGGGAAATTTCACAAATATATGGAGATTAAACAACACACTCTTAAATAGTCAGTGGGTCAAGTAACAAATGTACCACACTAATGAAGGATGTTGTTAATGTGGGAAAATGTGGAGGGGCAGTTACCAAGGCATATGGGATTCCCCTAAATTTTTTATGTAACATTTATGTAATCTAAGTATTTTTTTTAAATTTAAAAGTATATTTTAAAAAAAGAAGAATTGCAAGGGAATTCAGTAAATATCTTGAGATGAATGAAAACAATTACACAACATATCAAAATCAATGAGACACAGCAAAGGTACTACTGGGAGGGAAATTTATAGCCCTCAATGCTTACATTAAAAAAGAAGAAAGTGCTAAATTCGAAGACCTAACTGCACACCTGGAGGAACTAGAAAAACCCACAGCTAGCATTGTACTCAATGGTGAAAGACTGAAAGCTTTCCCGCTGAGATCAGGAACAAGACAAGGGTGCCACTGTCATTTAATATTGTGCTAGAAGTTCTAGCTAGCGCGATGAGGCTAGATAAAGAAATATAAGTCACCCAAATAGGAAAGGAAGAAGTAAAACTTTTGCTTTTCACTGCTGATAGGATCCTATATCTAAAAAGTCCTGAAAATTCCACAACAAAGCTAATAGAATTAATAGATGAGTTCAGCAAAGTGGTGGAATACAAGATTAACATGCAAAAATCGGTAGTGTTTCAGGTCACCAACAAATAGAGAGAAAAGAAAAGAAAAGTAAGAATGCCTGAGGAAACTTTGAGGGCTCGTAAAATCATTGTGATAACATTACTATAACACTACATACTAGAGAATAATGCATTTTTAATACATGCAATTTAAAATTAAAGTCCACTGTTCTTCCCAAACATGCAAAATGTGTAACAATTTAAAACTCAACAGGAAATATATTATACTCTGTTTTGGTTTATAAGAACTTATAGGGGCCGGCTCGATAGCCCAGTGGATAGGGCATCGGCATACCACATGGGAGGCCCTGGGTTCGATTCCCGGGGACCTCTCTTAGCGGGCAGACCGCCTTGAGAACGGCAAGCCGCCATGGGCGGGCCGGAGCCGCCGTGGGCAGGGCAAGAAGCTGCCACGGACATGGCAAGAGCCACCACGGGCAGGGCAGGTCGCCCACGAACTGAAGCAAGCGCCGGCCGTGAATGGACGCAGAGACCGCCCACAAGCGGGGAAAGCCGCGCCTGCGCAGTGATCATTCTCGGCGCGTCGCCGCAGCGGGGGGAAGGGGAGATATGTAATAAAATAAATAAATCTTTAAA
>PVKH010049594.1:0-10084 GCA_004027955.1 Chaetophractus vellerosus | reverse complement strand
TAAACATTTCTGTGACTCAAAGGACTTTGTCAAGAAAGTGAAAAGGCAGCCTATTCAATGGGAGAAAATATTTGGAAACCACATATCCGATAAGGGTTTGATTTCCATTCTATATAAAGAGATCATACAACTCAACAATAAAAGAGCAAGCAATCCAATAAAAAATGGGCAAAAGATTTAAATAGACATTTCTCCAAAGAGGAAATACAAATGGCCAAAAAGCACATGAAAAAAAATGTTCCATATCATTAGCTATTAGGGAAATGCAAATCAAAATGACAATGAGATATCATCTAACACCGCATAGAATGGCCATTATTTAAAAAAAAAACAGAAAACAGTAAGTGCTGGAGAGGATGTGGAGAAATGGGAACAATCCTTCACTGTTGGTAGGATTGTAAAATGGTACAGCCTCTGTGGAAGACAGTTTGGCAGTTCCTCAGGAAGCTAAATATAGACCTGCCATATGATCCAGCAATTCCTCTACTATGAATATATACAGAAGAATTAAAAACTGTGACATGAACAGATACCTGCACACCGATGTTCATAGAGGCATTATTCACAATTGCCAAAAGATGGGAACAACTTAAGTATCCACCAACCAATGAATGGATAAACAAAATGTGGTATATACATATGATAGAATTCTATGCTGCTGTAAGAAGAAATGAAATTGGCACACATATGATAGCATGGATGAATCTTGAAGACATTATGCTAAGTGAAGTAAGCCAGACACAAAAGTATAACTATTACATGGTCTCATTAATATGAACTAAATACAAAGAATAAATGCATGGAGTTAAAACCTAGAGTATAGGTTATTAGGAGATAAGAGGAGGGTTGAAAAGAACTACTGATGCTTCATGTATGTAGAAGTTTTAATTAACTTTACTGTAAAAGTGTGGAAATGGATAGAGCTGATGGTAGCACATTATAGTGAGTAGCACCTGGTTTATAAATGGGATTGTGGCTGAAAAGTATAGTCTAGGGATGTAAATGTCAATGGAAAGAAAGCTAGAGAATAATCTAGGGTCTAAGTAACACAGTGAACCTAGAAGTGGATGAGAGTTCTGGTTGATGGCACTGATGCAAGAGTGTCCTTTGTGAGCTAGAGCAGATGTACATCACTATTACAGGGTGGTGGCAATGTGGAGAAGCATGGGAAAAATACAATTGGTGTGACCTATGGACTGTAGTTAACAGCAATACTGTAATATTCCTGCATCAATGCCAAAGATGCACTGTGTTGATAATGGGGGGGTATGGAAAAAAGTGTGCCAAATGTACGCTATGGACCATGGTTGGTGGTAACAGTCTGATGATATTATCTCATAATCTGTAATAAATATTCCACCATGCTGTGTTATGTTGGTGAAGGGATGTTGTATGGGAATTGTACACATGTGCATGATTGTTTTATAAGTTCACACCTCTGTACTAAAAAATATATATTCAAAAAAATAGGATGGGTTAGGGGAAAAATATACCAAATGTAAGATATAGACTATAGTTAGTAGAAATACTTTTACGATGCTCGTACATAGTTTGTAGCAAATGTTTCACAACAGTGCAGGGTGTTGGTGGAGGGGTGATGTATGGGACCTCTTTATGATGTTATGCATGTTTATTTTGTAAGTTCACAACTTTTACTATACACTTATTGCTTATGTATGTTCATGTATGAATGATATACTTCAATAAAAATATATTGAAAATATTGAAATCATAAAATGTGTCTTCTGAAGACACAATAGAATGAAGCTAGAAATCACTAACAGGGAGCTCTAGAAAATTAACAAGTACATTGACATTAATACACACTTAAACAACCTATGGTTCAGAGAAGCAGTCACAAAGGAAACTAGGATATCTCGAGGTAAATGAAAACAAAAACAAAACATATCAAAGCTAATGGGATGTGGCAAAGGCAGTATTGAGAGGGAAATTTATAGCTCTAAATATTTGTATTAAAAAAGAAAACCTCAAATCAAAGATCTGACCTCAAAGCTGGAACATCAAGAAAAGGAATTGAAAGCTAATCCCAAAATGAGGAGAAGGAAGGAAAAAACAAGACTAAAGAGGAGACAAATGATATAGAGAATTAAAAAAATAATAAAGAGGGAGTGGATGTGGTTCAAGTGGTTGAGTGCTGGCTTCCCCCATAGGAGGTCCTGGGGTTCAATCCCTGACTCCGGTACCTCAAAAAAAAAAAAAAAAAAAAAAAAGAATCAACGAAACCAAAAGTTGGTTTTTTAGAAAAAATCAATAAAATTGACTTTTAACTGGACTGACAAAGGAGGAAATAAAAGTGGATGGATATACATATACTTTTAAAAAAGAGAAATGAAAGGGGGAGCATTACTACCAACCCAACAGAAAAGAATGACTTTAATCCGACTGGTGTTTTGGACCTACAGGTACCCCAGAAAAACATGTTCTTAAATCTAATCCATTCCTGTGGGTGTGAAACCATTTTAAGTAGGACCTTTTGATGAGGTTACTTTAAGTTAAGGTGTGGCCCAATCCAATCAGGATGGTCTTAATCCTATTACCAGAGTCCTTTATAAGTGGAATGAAATCCAGACATAGGGAGAGAAAGCCACAGGAAGCAAGAAGCTGAACATCAATGAAAACCAGAAGGGAAGGAAGAAACTAGTTGACAATGCCATGTGCCTTGCCATGTGGTAACCTAAGGACCAGAGATCAGCAGCAGCCAGCCCCAGAACACCACAGTCTTTGGGAAGAAACCATCGCATTGATGATACTTTGATTGGGACTTTTTCCCAGACTCAAACCATGAGCAAATAAATTCCCTTTGTTTAATTTGAACCATTTCATGGTTTTTGCTTGAGCAGCTTAGAAAACTAAAACAGATTTTGGTACCAGGAAAGTGGGCTGCTGCTACTGTAAATACCAAAAATGTGGAAAAGGCTCTGGAATTGGGTAATGTGTAGAGACTGGAAGAATTGTGAGGTACTTGATAGAAAAAGCCTTGACTGCTTTGAAGAGACTGTGGGTAGAAATATGGATGCTAAAGGTGCTTCCTATGAGGTCTTAGAAGGGAATGACAAAGATGTTCTTGGAAACTGGAGGAAAGGTGATCCTTTTTCAGCATAAGAAAATCAAGTAATATAATATACCACATTAACAGAGGGAAGGGGAAAAAAAGACATGATCATCTAATTGATGCAGAAAAGGCATTTGACAAAAGCCAGCACCCTTTCTTGATTAAAAATACTTAGAAAAATAGGAATAGAAGGAAACTTCCTCAACATGATAAAGAGCATATAAGAAACTGACAGCTAACATCATAATCAATGGTGACGCCTTCCCTCTAAGAGGAAGGACAAGATAAGAAGGCACTGTTATTCAACATGGTACTGGAAGGTCTAGCCAGAGTAATTAGGAAAGAAAAAGGAAATAAAAGTCATCCAAATCAGAAACAAAGAAGTAAAACTTTCCATATTTTCAGATGACAAGACCTTATATATAGAAAATCAAGGAAAACCTATAATAAAGCTACTAGAGCTAATAAACAAATTCAGCAAAGTGACAGGGTATAAGATTGCCATGCAGAAATAAGTAGAATGCCTATACAATAGTAATGAGCAATATGAAGAGGAAATCAAGAAAAAAATCCATTTACAATGGCAACAAAAAGAATCTGATATCTAGGAATAAATCTAACCAAGTGTCTTAGTTTGCCACAGGGCTGCTGATGCAAAGTACCAGAAATGGGTTGACTTTTAGAATGGAAATTTTATTAGGGGAAAATCTTACAGTTCCAAAGCCATGAAATGTCCAAATCAAAGCACCATCAAAGATGCTTTCTCACCAAAGTCAGCTACTTGTGATCCTGGTGTCCTGCCATGTGGCAAAGCAAGATGGCAGCAGATATCTACCAAGGTTCCTGACTTCCCTTCCAAAATCTACATTCTCCCAGAGCTCAGGCATATGTCTTGTCTCTTCAGCCTTGAGCTGCTTCGTGGGCCCAGCCTCCTGGGGGTCTCTTTCCGTGACTCTGTGCTCTACTGATTCAAGACTCAGGGACCTCTCTCAGCTGCCCAGGGCTTCTTTGCCTTTCTGTAGCCAGTAGTTACCCTGGAGTCCTCTCTCTCTACTTTCTCCTTTTTCTCATATGACAGGATCAAAATGGCAACTTACTCTCTCTGTCCCTCTGTTTCTGTTTATATCAGACCCAGCACGAGGGCCGAGACCCAACGTGGTTCATGCCTTACTGATGTAGTCCAATCAAAAGCCCTAAAGCAATCTTGTCGAGTAATCTAATCAAAGATCCCATAAATGAATTTAATGCAGCCAAAGGGCTCCATGCCTACAGGAATGGATTAGTTTAAGAACAAAATCATTTTCTGGAATTCACAAATTCAAACTGTCACACCAAGGATGTAAAAGACATTTACAGGGAAAATTACAAAACATTGCTAAAAGAAATCAAAGAAGGAAATAAATGGAAGGACATTCCATGTTAATGGATTAGAAGATGAAATATTGTTAGGATATCAATTCTACCCAAAGCAATTTACAGATTAAGGCAATCCCAAATGAAATTCCAACTGCTTTCTTACAAGAAATTGAAAACCCAATCACCGAATTTATATGTAAGGGTAAGGGTCCCCAGATAGCCAAAGCCATCTTGGAAAAAAGGAACAAAATTGGAGGACTCACATTTTCTGTTTTTAACTTATTACAATGTCACAGTAATCAAAACAGCATGGTACTGGCACAAGGACAGACATATAGACCAATGGAATTGAATTGAGAGTTCAGAAATAAACCCTCACATCTATGGCCAACTGATTTTTTGACAAGGGTGCCAAGTGCACTCAATTGGGAAAGAATAATTTCTTCAACAAATGGTGCTGGGAAAACTAGTTATCCATTTGCAAAAGAATGAAGATGGGCCCCTTCTTCACACCATATACAAAAATTAACTCAAAATGGATCAAAGACCTAAATATAATAACCAAAACTATAAAACTCCTAGAGGGGGCCGGCTGTAGCCCAGTGGATAGGGCGCCGGCACACCACATAGGCCCCGGGTTCGGTTCCCAGGGACCTCTCCAAGCGGGCAGACTGCCTTGAGGGGGTAGGCCGCCGTGGGCAGGGCAAAAGCCACCGTGGGCGGGGCAAAAGCCACCACGGGCAGGGCAAAAGCCACCACGGGCAGGACAAAGACGCCACGGGCAGGGCAGGTCGCCCGCGAACAGAGCCGAGCTGCCTGCGAAAAACGGAGCCGAGCCGCCCGTGAAAAACGGAGGCAAGCCACCCACAAAACGGAACAAAGCTGCCCCCGAGCGGGACAAGCCACCTATGCAGTGGGCCAACTCGGCGTGCTGCCGCAACGGGGGGAGACAAAAAGCAGACATAGAAGCACACACACATACACACACACACACACACAAATGAACACACAGCAACAGCAAGCAGAAAGGGGGGGGGATATGTAACAACAACAACAAACAAAACTCCTAGAAGAAAACATAGGTAAATATCTTCAGGACCTTGTGTTCAGCAGTGGTTTCTAAGTCTTAACACACAAAGTACAAGCAACAACAAAAAGATAAATGGGACCTCATCAAAATTAAAAACTATTGTGCAGTAAAGGGCTTCAACATGAAAGTAAAAAGACAACCTACAAAATGGGAGAAAATTATTTGGAAACTATATATCCGAAACAAGGATTTAATATCCAGATGACATAAATTCTACAACTCAATGAGAAAATGACAAACAACCCAATTAAAAAGTGGGCAGTATGTGAATGTCTGAATAAAATTACTTTAAAAAAAGAAACTGTCAAAAAAAGTGGGCAAAAGACTTGAGTAGACATTTCTCAAAGAAGATATACAAATGGCCAAAAGGTATATGAAAAGATGCTCAACATGATTAGCCATTAGGAAAATGCAAATCAAACCCACAATAAGATACCATTTCACACCCACTAGAATGGCTAGTATTTAAAAAATGGAAAATAACGATTGTTGGGGAGATGTGGAGAAATACGAACATTTGTTCATCTTTCTTGAGAATGTAAAATGTTGCAGCCACTGTGGAAGACAGTTTGGCGGTTCATCAGAACTTCTAGGTATATACCCAAAAGAATTGAAAGCCAGGACTCAAACAGATATTTGCACACTAATGTGCATAGCACAACTGCCAAAGTTAGAAGCAACCTGTGTGCCCATCAATAGATGAATGGATAAACAAAATGTGGTATATACATACAATGGAATATTATTCAGTCTTAACAAGGAATGAAGTTCTAATGCATGCTACAATATGGATGAACCTTGAAGGCATCATGTTGAGTGAAACCAGACACAAAAGGACAAATATTGTATGACCACACTTACATGAAATAATTAGAATATGCATATTCATAGACTCAGAAACTAGAATACAGTTTACCATGGGTTGGGATATAGATACAGAATGGGGAGCTAATGCTTAATTGGTACAAAGTTTTAGTTTCAGGTGATGAAAACTTTTAGTAATGTATGGTGGTGATGGTAGCACCACATCGTGGATACTGAATTGTATATATTTTTCTTTCTTTTATTACAGAAGTTGTGGGTTTACAGAAAAATCATGCATAAAATACAGGGTTCCCATATACCACCCTGTCATATTACTTTGCATTGATGTGGTACATTTGCTACAATTGATGAAAGCAAAATTTATAATTGTACTATTAACTGTAGCCCATGGTTTAACTTGGTATTCACTGTTTGTGTTGTATAGTTCCATGGATTTTAACTTTTTTTTCTAGCAATATATACACAACCTAAAATTTCCCTCCTTTAACCATATTCAAGTACATAATACAGCACTGTATATTTCATAGTGGTAAAAAGGGGAAATTTGTTACCAGAATAAATTTTTTTAAAATCAGAGAAATGTACACTGCAAATAGTGAACCCTAATGTAAACTATTTACTACAATTAATAGTATAATTATAATAATATTGTTTCATCAATTGTAATGAAAGTAACACACTAAGGCAGTGTTAATAAGAGAGAAAACTGTGTGCATGTGTGTGTGAGGCAGGGTATATGGAAACTCTTCTTTCTCCTTGATTTTTCCATAAACCTACAACTTCTCTAATAAAAACATTGACCCAAGTAGAAATATAAATCTTACAGTATATCAATTTCCACAAGAGAAAAAAAAAGAAAAAGTTACTGTGACAATTTGAAATTCTTGTATGAATCCCAAAAAGACAAAGATTATGTTTTTGAATTAATCCATTCCTGTGGGTGTGAGATCTTTGTGATTGGACTACGTCAGGAGTGAGGCATGACTCAGGTTCAGTCTCCGCCCTCTTGCTGGGTCTGATATAAACGGAGACACACAGAGGAAAAGGAAGCCACCATACTGATTCTGCCATGTGAGAGAGAGGACCACAGGAAAACATAGAAACCCTGAGGGCTGGGAGAGGTCCCAGAGTCTAGAACCACCAGAGTACAGAGGCACAGAAAGAGGCCCCGGAGGGGCTGGGCCCATGGAGCAGCTCAAGAGGAGAGAAGCCATATGCCTGATAGCTCACAACTGAATTCAGGAAGAAAGCAGAGCAGCAGAGATGGAGAAAGGAGACCCCATAAGAGACAAGCCTTATGCCTGGTTGCCCAGAGCTGAGCTCCAGGAGACGGTAGACTCTGGAGGGGACAGCAGAGACCTCAGCAGAGATTGGCAGCCATCTTGCTTTGCCACGGGGCAGGACCCTGAGAAAGTATCTCTGCTGATGCTTTGATTTGGTATTTCAGAGCCTTAAAACTGTAAACTTTTACCCTAAATAAAATTCCCTTAATAAAAGCCAACACATTTCTGGTACTTTGCATTGGTAACCCTTAGGCAAACTAAGACAGTTACCACGGACCTACCTCTTAAAAGTATCAGGACCAGATAACTTCAAAGGAGAATTTCGCCAGACCATCCCAATGGCACATAAATTGTTCCTGAGCATAGACAATCAAGGAATACTTCCAATTATTTTTATGAAGCAAGTATAATGCTGGTAGCTACACCTGATAAAGATACAATAAATCAGAAAATTACAGACCAATATAATTTATGATTATTAATCCAAATATCCTAAATAAAATAGCAGAGATGGGTGGGAGTACTGGAATGGTTCAATGAGGAGTTCAGCAATAGCATTCCCCCAAAAGTGATGGTAAAATTGGACAAAATTTTCAAAAATAGCCATTTCAGAAGTCTGGAAATTTACTAAAAGTATATAATTGGAGAAATATTTATTCAAGAAGAACTACTGAACATCAGGTAGGAACAGTAGTCTGTTGTATTTTATAATGGTTGCTCCCATACCCCCCACCAGTTCAATCAGCAGTAGTTCTACCGGGGCTGAGCAAGCCATGAAGACCAGGTCTGCTGCTGAAGGGGACTAGCTTGATTTGTAGTAGAGCACATAAAAATAGTGATATCAATGGCAAACAATTGGGGTATCCCAACATCACAGCTAGCCTGATATCTTGATACTGGTTATGGCAAGCAGCAGACCAGTAGATCAGCCAGTAATCTAACAGGAAGAGTTCAGGAATGAAAGAGCCAGGGTGCCTTATTAAACTCTGACACATCCCTGGAGGTCTGAAGACTGTGCATGCACAAGGCACACTCACTTAGAAGAGGTCAAAGAGGGCCCCAGTCTATCCATGTCTTATAGAACATGAAGCTGTAACCATATAGATGCATCTGGAAAAAGACCTAGACCCAAAGGAGGAAATATGAAATACAAATGAGTTTTTATGGCTAAGATATTTCAGAGTGAATTGGGAGGTCATTCCAGAGGTTACCCTTATGCACGTCTCAGCAGGATCTCATTGACTGCCACAGTAAACAGTGCCTCAAACAGTGGGGCTCCTGAGGGCTCTAGAGACATCTGGACTCTACAGGCAGGGCAGACAAGCTCAGGAATTCAGCACCCTGTCAGTGGGCCTTTTCCTTGGAATTTATGCTCCCCAATGTAGCAGAGTTAGACTCATTTATAATTTCCCTACACATGGCTCTTCCGCCCCTTTTATTTGAACCTATAATTAGCACTATGCTTGTTAAATATATGTCCCAGAGACTTAAATCTTCGGTCTGCTCATGTGCCAGTTGAGCCCTGAATCTCAGCAGAGTTGCAACACCTACTCTCTAGTTCATTGGATTTGCCCAGGACACTAACAAAAGGATGATGATGGACAACGCCCATCCAAAAAAACAGAGTATCTACAACTGCAAGAAAGACAGTTCCATCCATCTGCCCCATGGGATGTAAGGCCCTCTCAATCAGAAACAGAGTGGGCATCACCATCCCCAAATCCTCAAGATTGGAGAATGAACAATGGACTGAAGTAGATTTGTTATTATTCTATTATTATAGACTTCTTATTATTCTAGTAATGGAAGAACTTGTATCATTGATATAAAGGCTGTGGCCACCAGAGGTTCTGAGGGGAAGGGAGAGGGAAGAATAGGTGTAACATGGGGCATTTTGGGGACACTAGAATTGTCCTGCATGACACTGCAGTGACAGATACAGGCCACTGTATATTTTTGTCAAAACCTATAAAATTGTGTGGTGCAAAATGTAAATGATAATGTAAACTATAGTCCATGGTTAGTAGCAATGCTTCAATATGTGTTCATCAATTGTAACAAATGTCCATACTAATGAAAGTTGTTCTTAATGGGGAAAAGTGTGGGAGGGGGAGGGGACCAGGTATATTGGAATCCCCTATATTTTTGATGTAATGTTTATGTAATCTAAAGCTTCTTTAAAAATAAAATTAGGGGCCGGCTGTAGCCCAGTGGATAGGGTGCCAGTACACCACATGGGAGGCCCCGGGTTCGGTTCCCAGGGACCTCTCCAAAGTGGGCAGCCCGCCTTGAGAAGGGCGAGCCTCCGTGGGCAGGGCAAAAAAAGCCACCATTGGCAGGGCAAAGCCACCACGGGCAGGGCAAGTCACCCGCGAACGGAGCAGATCCGCCCATGAACGGAAGCGGAGCCGCCTGTGAACAGAAGCAGACCCGCCCGCGAACGGAGCAGAGCCGCCC
>PVKH010049593.1:0-10091 GCA_004027955.1 Chaetophractus vellerosus | reverse complement strand
TGCTTTCTTTGCTTTAGTGTGTTTTCTGCTGACTGACCTCACTATAGGGAAATTTAAAATACTGCATATTCCTTGAAATTCCTTGTATAATGCTGAGTATCAGAGCAGTTATAATCTCAGCTTAATATTGGAAACACTACGCAAAAGTTCAGGATATAATAACCTTGGCTATATACGGAAAAGAAAATTATTCTTGAAAATTTGGCAGGTTCGACTCATTCTTAAAATGGTCTAGTAAAATACCACAATACTAACTACATAAAATAACCTATGCTAAAATTAAATTATTTTCTTTTATTGTTGACTTCAAAAGACATAAATTAATACTAATAGAGAAAGAAATAGAATTGGATGTCTATGTGGGGTCTACGTACTATGACCCTATAAATATTTGAATACATCAAGTTCATCTTCCACTGAATCTAGTACAGAATTCCTATAGACAATTTGTTCACTTTCATTCAGTTTTGTAGCTACTTTGTGTTAAAACAAAAACAAAAGCAGATTGATAGCTTCTTAAGAAATTTCTCTTTAATATTTTGAGTGGTTTTAGTTTGTTGGGAAACAAGTCATAGATTAGACACTCTTCAAGATTTTTTAATGAAACATTAATGAATAAGTGAGAGAGAGTACTTCAGGTATTTTTTGAGCCAATTGGTCAGCCTATGATAACTTACTTGGCCTAAAGACACACATTTTGTGATCATTTCAGAGACATATTCAAGTGGAAGTTATGAATGTGACATTTTTTAAAAGGCATTTACTTGAAAGAAAAGTTTTTCTAAGATGTCATTGAAATGTCAGTAAACTCATTTCCAAAAATATATTTAAATTGTTTTTCCTCAAAGCACAAATCAAAAGTGTTTCAAGTCTTTATTAAAAAGTCATCATAGTGAGAGAAGCTGTGCATTTCACTTCAGCAGTTTCAAAGACCATAAATAATACACAGAGCACACATAGCATTGCAACTAGTTTTGACACACACTCAGAACTTCTACATGATTATATGGTTGAATTGAATGTCTCAAGTGATAGTAAATCATATTTCATTTGACACTTCCCAAAAAAAGCAGTAATGTGCTCTTCATCAATTAAGATAGAAAACAGAAAGTGCTGCAGTAAGCTTTTGATATATGAATTACATACATGTTTTGATGATAAATATATTGTTATGTTATAACATTTCATAAGAATTACAAAATGTTATAATAAAAAGAATAAAAATGCAATTTAAATAATTTATGTCCAAAGGAGAGCAAAATCGTTGGTTATAACTATGGTAGGTTGAACTATGTCCCCCTGAAAAGGACATGTTCTTAACTTAAGCAGCACTCCTGTGGGTGTGAACCCATTGTAAATAGGACCTTTTGAAGATGTTAATTGTAGTTAAGGTGTGGTCCAACTGAGTCAAGGTGGACTTTAATCCGTATTCCTGGAGTCTTTTACAAATTGAAGAAATTCCAAAGCAGAGAGTCTTAGAAGGCCACAGAGTGGAGAAAGAAGCTGGGAGTCAGCAGAAACCAGAAGAGAATATTTAAGAGAGAGAAATGGTCAGGTGATAGGAGGCAGAGAGGCAATCCAGGGAACCAGAAAGCTACAGACTCGGGGTAGAGTATGGCCTTTCTGACACCTTGATTTCAGATTTCCAGACTGCCAAACTACAAACCAATAAATTCCTATTTTTAAACCAGATTGGGTGGTATTTCTTATAGCAGCCTGGCAAACTAGGACAGTAACATAGAAATTTTTTTTTCTTTTTTTAGGAATGTGTGGCCGTTTGGTATTGTTTATGAATTCCAAAGATAGATATTGGATTGTGTTTGTAAACTGGTCTGTTCCACTGGGCATATTAGATTGTATTAAATTCAGAGGTTTCACTTTTACTTGATTAAATTATGATGAGGGCTTTGATTTGGGCATGTCATTAGGACATTGAGTCCCTGTCCACTAAGGGGGTGGGCACTCACAGAGAAAACAACCAGGCAGAGGGGAGTTTGAGTTTTGATGCTGGAGCCTAGGGAAGTAAGTACACTGGAGAAGAATGCAGTGAAATAGCAATGGTTTCATAGACACAGCAGAAGACCCGGGGAGGGAGTCAAGCCTGGATGAGCTTAATTGTCTATAGCTGACCTTGTGGAAAGAACAGAGCACCTGAGCCTGGAAAGAACTGAGCACCAGGGAGAGACAAAACCTTTAGCCAGGCTACAGCTGAGATAGGAAGGAGCTGGGACCATAGACCTTTAGAAGGAAGAGGAAAGCTGAACCCTCATAGAGACTGGCAGCCATCTTGGTCCAACACACGGCAACAGACTTTGGTGAGGGAAGTAACTTGTGCTTTATGGCCTTGTGACTGAAAGCTTCTACCCCAAATAAATACCTGCCAACAGATTTTGGTACTTTGCATAAGCATCCCTTTGGCTGACTAATTCAGAATGCTTGACTAAATATAGTTTATTGAGTTGAGAACACACTGTTCCTGTAGTCAATAAGAAGTGTTCATGCATATGCTGAAACTTAAATCTGAGTTTGTTTTTGCCAGTCACTTAGATGGATTTTTCCCCCAGGCATTTTATGCCTTAAACTACCAAACTAGATTTTTTTTTTTTGATTGGTTGTATATGTGGATGGTTGGATGTTTCTCCAAACATAGACCCAAGATGAATATTTTGAAAGATTTAGAAATCTTATATTTCCCTCTTTTTCATTTTCTAGACAAGTTAGTGTCATCATAAACCTAAAGTAAATATAACCTTGGGTGGCTATAATATTATTGCATATTACATGTGTCTGAAACATAAACATAAGTTAAATAATGCATTGGATATACACTGACCAAAAATATATATTGGAAATCATGTGATAAATTAATTATACAACTTTTGAAACTGCTAATGGATTCATTATAAAATTTGACTTTGTGTATTTCCTAAAATAAAAAGTAGCAAAATATTGTTTTAATAAAGTAGGGACCACAAAGTGCTTTGGGAGTCCAGAGGATGGTTGAGGTAAGTAGGAGTGGTATTTTCATATGGGTAACATTTTGGCAGTCCTTGGAAAAAGGAAAATTAAAGTTTTCAAATATATATTAAGTGAGTAACATTTTGAATATTGCATTTAGAAGGTTAAGAGTGATTAATAAGTTCCCTTATATCAACACTTATTTATTCATTCAACAAATATTTGAGTTAGATAATTTACTGTATGGTGGGGACTGCGTTAGGCTCTGGCATATAGCAACGAGCACAGCAGATATAGCCTTGCCATCATAGATTTACTGTATATCAGGGAAGAAAGATGAGTAGATACTCATGATAAGTGCTATGATGGGAGAAGTATACATGTTTTCATGAAAGAGAATCTATGAAAAGGAAAATGTAATGAAAAGGATTTCTAGAGGAAGAATGAGACCAACGCAGTATGGGCAAGATTTTTTGTTGGCAGAGGGAATACTATAATGAAAATAATACAAAAAAGAGAAAACATGACACATTCTAGAAACTCGAAGTTTAATATTGATTGAAAGATGAACAAGGGTGAAAATTGATCTGAAACGTTACAGAAATAGTCTAGGGTCTGAAATACCATGTAAACTATATTAAGGAAATTGAACACAATCCTAAATGTACTGAATACCATTAAAGAGTTTTAAGATGGGATGTGATATCTTCAACTTATATTTCTAATGATCATGCCTGCTGAAGTTTGAAAAATCGAAGGAAGCCCGAAAATTGAAGGAAGACACTAGATATGCATTATGACCCTCCCTGTTGATGTTTATTTTGACCTAGTCTTGGTGTTTTCCCAAGAATATATCCTGCTTCTCATCAATATCCCCATCCTATATTTGGCAATCACTGATAATTTTTGTCTGTACTAATCTTTACTATGATGTCTACAAAAAGATAATTTTCCAATTCCAGCATCCCTACCAAATTTACTAGTCAGCCATCACCTTTCTGCAAGCTAAGCTTGCATCATCTATTTGTTATTATCTTATCATCTGTTATTTATCTCTATCATCTATTATCTATCTATCTATTTATCATCTACATAATCTATCTGTCAATATGGGTTTATGAATTCTTAATTTTCACAGTTTATAATATATCACTGTCCAAAATTATTGCGATGCTCAGAATTCCCCAGATTTGCCTAGTGAGAGCCTCTTCTAGCTGGTTCTTGTGTCCTTTTGACATTCCGCATTCCTTTTTTAAAGAACTTATATAATATTTGGCATAAAATTATGTTCTAGGTTCATCCTGTGCCTTTCTTGTCACTGTCCTGGAACCAGGCATATCTCTGGGGAGCACCAGGTTATTTTAGAAGAGAAGGATTTTAGAAACTACATTGTATAAGCTAGGTTTTCTCATTGCTACTGGAATTTATTTGTACCTAGGATCTTTTCCATATAAGGCATTATGAAATATATATGTGTATACTGTATATAAATGTACATAGATATTTGTTTACATACATTTATGTTTTTATACTGTTTACATATATACATGTGTATTTTTGTATATAAATGTACAAATATATATTTATAGGCACATGCATCATTCCCAAAGAGTTTTTGCTTCTCTTCTCCCATTCCATATTTTATTTCCTTTCTTCCACTTTGAGAACCCTGCTTTCCAACAACACCAGCCAATTTATTCATTTGCTCAAACCTATATAACACATGTAAAATCATTTCAGAATTGTTTTACCAAAACGACTACCAATAAACCCCACAAACCTACGAAAAAGATTTCAGGATTTGTTTGCAATCGCAGTTCTCCCTCTCCCCTCCTTGCCCTTCTAAAGAACCCTGAGGCTAAACAGTAAATTAATGTGTTCATAATCTCTTTGGATTGCCTCCTCTACCCCCACCCTGTTAGTGTAGTTACATTATTCATTTGTAAAACAGTTGGTTTCATTTGTTTCAGTTTGCTTTGTTTTAATATTATTTTTTACTCTCATTTTTCCTCTTGTAAAGTGTTAGCATGTTTCCAAAAGTCAAACCAACACAAAAGCTATAGTGAGGGATTTGTCGTTCTTCCCTGCATCCTTTCCACTCTGTTCACCAATTTTTTTTATTAAGTAATTTCATATTTTCTGGCTTATCCTTCCTGTTCCTGTGATTCTTTCTGGAAAGATGAGATGATATATTTGTATTTTCTTATTTCCCATTCTTTCTTAATAATAGTCACCTGATAAGCATTATCTTTGCATTTTGTTTCCACAAAATATCTTGAAAATAGTTCCATTTTGATAGAATTTTTAGTCATAAGAATATTTTAAAAATTATTTAGGTTTTATCATTACCTATTTTCAAATAAATTTAGGATGATGTAGAAGTGTTTCCCTTACCATAATTATTTAGTATTCATCATTCAAACATTTTAAAGAGACAGTATTTCCCCAATCTATTTTCTTCCTTGGATGAAGAACACTTAGGATTTCTAGGATTAATTAAAGGTAGGCACACACAGATATTTTCATTCTACACTGAAAAAAGAATTATCTCTTTTGGTTGAAGAAGCTACTCACTAAATTGATGGCTTCTACAAAAAAAAAGTCATATATGAATCTACAATTTAAGATTTATTGAACATGTAATCTACGTAGTTCCATTTGTAGGTGATAGGAATGATTACATTCATTGCACTTTCATTTCCTGAAAACAAATTGTATGTAAGAAAAAAATGCCTATAGTTAAAAAGAAATACGAATTCAGTTGGAATCAATCATACTATTATGCTATTTTGTAAAATTATGTTTATTTTGTGTTTTATTTGAACATTTGGAATTTGACTGAAATATATCGTCTCATCTTATTTTCTATTATCTTACATATTTATTTTGCCAGATTACCAATTTCTTTGCCAACATGAGGTTCATAATCTAAAAAATGATCTTATCTACTTTTTAAAACTATTTTAATTGAGATCATTGTAGATTCACATGCAGTTGCAAAAAATAATACCATGAGATCCCTTGTACACTTTGTCCAATTTCTGAAATGGAAACATTTTATGAAATTCTAGTATAATATCACAACCAGAATAAAGGCACCAATGTTACCCACATTCCTCTAGTTTTACTTGTACCCATGTATGTGCATTTGTGTGTGTTTGTAAAGCTCTTCATGATTTTTCACCTGTATAGTTTGAGGGACCCACCATCAACATCAAGACACTGTACACTTCCAATACCACTGGTGTTGCCCTGGTATATCCACAATCACCTCCCCACCACCACTACCACCTCTGTCCCTAACTCAGGGTGATGAGGAAAGCCCTGGGACCCTAATCCCCTCAGCAGGAATTCACAGCTTTAGGAAGACAAACTCCCCTCTCCCTTTCTCCTCTCCTCACCTTCCTCCATGGAATCAGTGTCATTAGCAAGATAAGCACTCCCAGCTTGGCCCCTTTGAACTAAAATTAACAATTCTAAACAAGAACGGCTCTTCCTCCCTAATAGCCCAGAGCTCCAAAAGATAAGCTAACCTAGCTTTTTGCTTTTGTAACCCTGCCTTCCACCTTGCTTAAGGATTTTGCCCACTTGCCCAGCAACTCACTAGCCAATGAACAAGAATCTATATAATCCCACTAAAGATGATGTTAGGGGCCCAGAATTTGGAGACTGAATCCTCTGGGCCCACACGTAATAAAACTTTGTTCAATTAGCCTCCCCAGAGTGCCGTTTGGGTCTTTTTCCTTCTGTAGGCCGCAACAAGAGCAATCATAAAACTGCTCCCAATTTCTATAATTTTCTCATTTCAAGAATGTTACATAACTGGAATAACATAGTACACAGCCTTTTGGGATTGGCTTTTTCAGTCAGCATAATTTCCTGGAGAGTCATCTGAGTTGTGTACATCAATAGGCTGTTCCTTTTTCCTGCTGTGTAGTATTCCACAGTATGGCTAAGCCTCAGTTTGTTTAACCATTCATCCATTCACGAACATCTGGGTTTCCTCCAGTTTTGGGTCATTATGAATAAAGTTGCTATGGACATTCATGCACAGGTTTAATGTGAAAAGAAATTATAACATATTTGAGATAAATACCCAAGAATTCAATTGCTAGGTTATATGGAAATGGTGTGCTTAGTTTTATAAGAAACTGACAAACTGTTTTCCAGATCGACTGTACTATTTTACATTATCACTAACCATTAATGAATGATCCAGTTTCTATGGATTCTCACAAGCATTAGATGTTGACACTTTTATTCCTTTTTAAGAGAAGTTGTGGGTTTAGAGGACAATATGTATAAAATACAGGCTTCAGATATACCACCCTATTATTAACACTTTGCTTTGGTGCGGAACATATGTTACAACTGATGAAAGCATGTTTCTATAATTGTACCATTAACTATAGTACTACATTAAGATATATATCTCAGTGCTGTTAATTACATTCACAATATTCTGCTACCATCATCATCATCATCTATTTCTAAAACATTCCCATGTTTACAATTAAGAACGTTGCACATTTTAAGTCTTAAGTTCTCATTCCCTATCCCTATCTGATCCCCTGGAAGCATATATTCTAGATTCCAACTCAATCAGTTTGCTTATTCTAATTATTTCATATCAGTGAGATCATACAATATTTGTTCTTTTGTATCCAGCATAATTCACTCAATGTTTTATTCAAGGTTCATTCATGTTGTAACAGAACTTCATTCCTTTTTATGACTGAGTAATATTCCATTGCATTAATATACCACATTTTATTTATTAATTCATTGATTGATTGACACTTAGTTTGCTTCCATCTTCTGGCAATTGTGAATAATGACTACAAACTTTGTTGTGCAAATATCTGTTTGAGTCTCTGCTTTCAATTCTTTTGGTATATACCTAGTAGCGGGTTGCTGGGAAATAAGGTAATTCTATACTTAGCTTTCTGAGTATGGAAAGTCTTCCACAAACTGTAGTCCACAGCAGTTGCACCACTGTACATTGCCACCAGCAGTGAATGAGTATTCTTATTTTTCTGCATCATTTCCAAAACTTGTAATTTTCCATTTTTTAATAACAGCCATTCTAATGGGTGTGAAATGGTATCTCATTGTAGTTTTGATTTGCATTTCCTTGGTGGCTAGTGATGTTGAGCATCTTTTCGTGTGCTTTCTAGCCATTTGTATATTTTCTTTGGAGAGATGTCTTTTCCAGTATTTTGCCATTTTTGAATTAGGTTTTTTCATTTTTTGTTTTTAATTTGAAGGATTTATTTATATATTCTGGATATTAAACCTTAATCAGATATGTGGTTTTCAAACATGCCCTGCCATTGTAAAGGATGTCATTTTACTTTCATGATAAAGTCCTTTGAGGCACAAATTTTTTTTATTTTTATGTGTTCCCATTTATCTGGCTTTTTTTATTTTGCTGTTTGTGCTTTGGGTATGCTATCTTTTATTTTAACCATTCTTATGGATGTGCAGTGATATCTCATTTTGATTTTGACTTGCCTCTTTTTATAGCTAAAGAAGTTGAACATCTTTCCATGTGTCTGGTTGCAATTTTAAATCATCTTCACTGAAATGTGCGTCCATGTCTCTTGTCCACTTTCTAAGTGGATTTTTGTTGTTTGACTGTTGAATTTTTGAGAGTTCCTTATCTATGATAAATAACAATTGTGTTTCAGATATGTACTTGAAAATTATTTTCTCCTGGCTTTGTAGATTGCTTTTCACTCTCTTCATATTGGTTTTCACAGAGCAAATTATTTTTAGTTTTGGCAAAGTCCAATTTATCATTTTTTCTTTTATGGATCATGCTTTTGGTGTCAATGCTAAGAACACTGACTACTCCTAGATCTTGAAGCTAATCACTCATATTTTTCATAAAAGTTTTATAATTTTCCATTTTCCATTTAAGTCTATGATCCATTTTGAATTAATTTTTATTAAGATGAGAAGTTTCAGTTGAGTTTCATTATTTTGCTTATGAATATCCAATTGCTCACACACAATTTGTGAAAGACTACCCTCCCTCCATTTATTTCTTTCTTCGCCTTTGTCAAAACCCACTTGAACATATTTGTGTGGATCTATTTCTGGGTTCTCTCTTCTGTCCCATTGCTCTAGGTGTGTGTTTCTCCACCATACCATGCTGTCATCGTTACTGTGCTATATAACCATCTTTAGTTTCAGGTATAATGATTCCTCCCACTTTATTCTTTGTTACCAATTTTGTCTGAACTATTCTAGAGCCTGTGCCTTTCCATATAGATTTTAGAATAAGCTTTTCTATATCTATAAGAAATCCTGCTGAGAATTTTACAAAGATTTCATTAAATCCATAGATCAATTTGGAGGGAATTGACATCTTTACTTGTTGAGTCTTCCAATCCATGAACACAGTATATCTGTCCATTTATTTAGGTCTTCTTTGATTTCTTTCATTGACATTTTGTAATTTTCAGCATACAGACATTGAATATGTTTTGTTAAGACTATACTTAAGTATTTAATTTTCTTGGGAATGACTGTATAAGGTATAATGTTTGTTTGTTTTTTATTTTCATTATAAACTCTTTATTTTGAAATATTTTCAATCTTACAAGGCAGTTATACAAATAATAAAAACCCCATACAGAGAACTCCAACATATCTCTATGCCCCCAGATCCACCAATTTTAATATTTTGCTACATTTGCCATATCATTCTATCTATAAATCCATCAATCTATCCATCTGTCTGTTGGTCTGTCCATTTAGCAGTCCATTTTGTGAGCACTTGACTATAAATTGTACATTTCATGCTCCTTGAACACTTAATATTGCCATGTACATTTCCTAAGAACAAAGACATTCACTTATGTAACCACCTTAAGTGAAGTTATCAAGTTCAAGCAATGTAGCATTGATATAGAGCTTACATTCTATATTCCATTTGTTTTTCATATGTCCCAACAATGTCCATTTGAGCCTTTTATCCTCCTTTGCTAGATCTCATCCAAGATCATATATTGCATTTAATTGTCATTGTCTTTTTTTTTTTTAGATTTATTTATTTTATTACATATCTCCCCTTCCCCCCCCCCCCCCCCCCCCCCCCCCCCCCCCCCCCCCCCCGGCCCCCCCCC
>PVKH010049592.1:0-10087 GCA_004027955.1 Chaetophractus vellerosus | reverse complement strand
GGCAGTGAGTCCAGCAAACACCCTGGCACGCTCACACGCGTGCACCTGCGGCTGAACCCAGCCCCCGCCAGCCCGCCCGGCCCACCTGGGAGGTGGTGCTCTCATCTGCCCTTGGACTCTGGGGTGCAAAGTCCGAAGCCAGGGGAGGAGGCCCCAGGGGCAGGGAAGTTCTCCCTCCTTCCCTCCCTCTCCTCCCCATGCTTTGCCCCTGTGCTTGAGGGCGGAGAAGCAAAAGCTGTGTCCCGTCAAGGCCCAGGGCTGCCACTAGCTTTTCTGGTGGCTCCAGGGCCACCCGGACAGGCGTGAGGGCCTGGAGGAGCCACGACACCTGAGCAGCTAGGTGAGGTCTCCACAGGGAGCTAGTGTGGGCAGGGGTCCCCGAACTGGGCAGCGGTTGGTGGACATGGCTCTCTGTCCGGGTCTGTGGCTCTCGAATCTAGCACACCCCACACTCAGCTGGGGGAGCTTTGGCCAAAAGCAGACCCCTGGGCCCCACTGAGAGCCTGGCTCTGGGGGCTCCTCAGATGGGCTTTTCTGGCACACTTTAGTGGAGACGTGATGAGGGCCAGCGGCCTGGGGAACGCAGTCCTGCCTTGGAGTGCCTGGCCCCGTGCACCAGGGAGGGCTGAGCCAGGGGCATCCTCTCTGTGGGCCCAGCTTGGGGGAAGTGGGGGGCTGCTGTCGCTTGTTCTTCATCTCATGGGGGCACAGGAGAGACCAGGAGCCAGGCTGAAGCTCAATTGTCAGCCTGGAAGCCATTCATGGAGGGCTTCCTGGAGGCGGTGGCCTGCAGTGGGGCCCTGAGACATGGGGGTTTGAGATGGGGAGGGAGGACACCCTAAATCAGGGGTTCTTAACAAGGGGCTCATGAGCTTGAATTGAAATTCGAAACAACATCATTCCTGTGGGGACATGTTGGTGCGGGTGTGATGTATTTATTGACTAATACACAGTGTAGTGTGGGCTTAGTGAGGGGTCTGTGGTTTTCACCTGACTGGCAAAGGGGTCCATGGAACAAAACAGGTGACGCACCCCTGCACTAAATGGTGGGTGCAGCCTACCAGGCATGTGGGCTATACACGGTGGGGCGTGGCCCCGGGATGTGGCCCCGCAGCTGGCCGAGTGGGAGCAGATTCCTGAATAAAGACCCCCAACCCCATTTCCAGCCCTTGGAAACCCGCTTGGCCCTTCAAATCCACCCTGCAGGTGGCGGGGGGACAGGAGGTGGCGCAGCATCTGCCGCGGTGGGGTCAGAGTCCAGACCAGGCTGGCTGCAAGCAGAGGGCCACCTGCGGGCAGGTGGCGAAGGCCGCCTTCTCAGACGCCGGGTGGGATTCTGCAGACAGACAGACATCCACAGCCACCGCCCCCGACACACCACGGGCCCACAGTCCAGCGTAGCCACCCTAGGGCCCCAGGGCTGGGGACATTTGGAAAGCTGCTGCCCAGCTCCCTCTAGAAACGGAAACCTCTGCCTCCTGCAGCCCTGCCTGCCAGCCGCCGGCCAGGCTGCCCCGTGGCGCTCCGCGTGGAGACTACCTCACAAGCCTTCAGACTCCAACCCCTGCCCGCCTGGGCCAGGCCCTGCGCAGCCCAAGGCAAGTTACTCCACAGACCGTTTAGCCATTAATTTAGCTCCCAAAATGTTGTCAATAAATCTTGGATAAGACGCGTTCCCAGAACAACTTGTTTCTTGCCTATAAAGAACAAACAGCTCCAGGTTTCCAAGCCAAAGGCAAATGGATGTCTGTGCTTTGCCAGCACCCCAGGCCTCTGCTTAAGCTACATTTTAACCTCCCTTTATAGACATATATAATTTTTTCTTTCCCCCATAAGAACCAATTATTTACCATGGCAAACCTAATGCCGTAATTATGGCATTGCGCCTGACCTTCATGGCCCCTGCCGGAGGAAGGCAGGTGAGCTGCTCTGCTGCTAGGCTCTTGAATGGGCTCTTTTGTGGAACGTGTCATTTCACCTCCTTGTCACGGGGGTGTGGGGACCTGGGTGCTCAGCCTGAGAGCAGGGCAGGGAGCTGCCACCTGTCCGAGGCCGTGACTGCCTGCCCCCTCAGCCCCGAGGCTTCTGTCCTCTCCAGCTGCCCTGGTGGGATGGAGGAGGTGCCAGGGACCAGGGGTCGCCTTGCCTTTTCCCTGATCCCTGCACTTTGGGCCTCCATGGGAGGCACTGGAGGTATTTGGTGTCCCTGACCCACCCACAGCTAAAGGGCCGCCACCTCGGAGCATGGGGGGACCTGCCTTACTGCCTCGGGCTCTGTCCTGGGGTGCCCACCACCCCATAGCTCTGCCCACCCAGGAAGGTCTTTCTGGAGTCAGACTCTGGCCATCCCCAAAGGACTGGCTAAAAACCCCAGCCCCTTCCAGTTTCCAGGTTCTCATCTGAGGAAAGAGGGACATGGGGGCCTCAGCACACATGGCCGGGATCAGTGGGAAAGGGGCCACTTCAGGGGTCTACATAGTCCCTTAGCACCACAGCATGAGCTCACAGCCCCCCTGACGGGCACCCTCTCCTTCTGCCCAAGCCCCCCAGCAGCCCAGTGGGGCAGACGGAACCATCCCTGAGCCTGGGCTGGCTCTAGACCACCTGGCTTGGGGGCCAAGCCTGGAATGGATCCTCAGGCCTCATCCCCAAATCTGGAATTACCCCTGGGCTGTGCTCCAAAGCTGCCCTCTGGCCCTCCAACCAGTGCCCCTAGGTGTTTCCTGGGTTCTGCTGATTTTTCTAGGAATCACAGGTGAACCCCCGCAGGCTCCCTGCTCTCAGCTGTGCAGAGGGCACCAGGGAGGACAGGAGGGGTGAGGCCCAGAAGAGGTGCCACCCCCTGAGCGAGTGCTTGTCCCCATGCCCCGGGGAGGAAGCAAGGCCCAGGGACCCACGGCTTTGGCTCTGGGCTCAGCCAGACCCCGACTGGAAGGCCCTGACCTCTTAGTAACTGTCACCCTCCGGCCCTGGGGTCTCCATGGTCCAGGCACCTGCTCATGGCTCTCTGGTCTGAACCATGTCCTCATTCACCCAAACCATTGATGACAAGATTTTTTTTTCTAAATCGACATTACATGGATTTGCTTTTTAAAATTTAACCTACTCTGAAGCAAAACATTTCCATGGAACCACAGGTATGATGCACTGTAAGATGCTTTCTCATACTTACTAAGAGAAACAAACCCATAGCTCATGAAAACAAAAACAATTCACCCCTGTTTGTGGGTGACATAGGGAAGCTGATGTGGCTCAGAGGTTGAGCTCCAGCTTCCCACACATGAGGTCTGGGCTTCAATCTCTGGCCCCAGTACCTCAAAAAAAAAATACTGTAAGAGAGACTTAAATCTTTGGGCTGTCCATGTGCCAGCTGGGCCCTGAATCTCAATGGAGCTGTATCACCTGCTTTCCAGTTCATTGGTCTCACCCAGAACAACTAACAAGGAGGTGATTATGGACAACCACCATACCAAGGAACCGAGAGAGTCTACAACTGCAACCAAGAAAGTCCCATCTGTCTACCCCATGGGATCTAAGCCCCTTCTCAATGAGAGGCAGAGTGGGCATCACCATCCCAGAATCGTCACGACTGGGCAATGCGCTATGGACGAAAGTAGACTTACTGGTATTCTGCTATAGACTTATTGTGATTCTAGCAATGGAAGAAATTATATCATTGATGTTAAGGCCACTGGAGGCTCTGAGGGCAGGGAGAGGGAAAAACAGGTGTAATATGGGGGCATTTTTGGGACTTGGGAATTGTCCTGTATGACATTGCAACGACAGATGCAGGCCATTATATATCGTGCCATAACCTACAGAAATGGGTGGCAGAGAGCATAAACTACAATGTAAACTTTAGTCCACACTTAGTGGCAATGCTCAAAAATGTGTTCATCAATTGCAATGAATGTACCTCACTAATGAAGGATGTTGTTAATGTGGGAAAATGTGGGAGGTATGGGGAGTGGGGCATATGGGAACCCACCATATTTTTTATGTGACGTTTGTATTATCTAAGTATCTAAAAAAAAAAAAAAAAAAGGTGTGTGGACCCAACTCGGCCCAGTTTTACTTCCAAAGCCTTTAGCACAGTGCTAGCACACATGGGCGCTTAATAGACGTGATGCAAAGAAAGCAGAGGGGCTGGTCTCACCCTGGGGAACATCTTTTCTGGGACTTTCTCTCACCCCATCAGAATGTGGCTCCCCTGCTTATTTGCCCTGCTTGTGGTGCTGGCATGGTTTTCTTGCCCAGATTCTGCTTCTCTGCTCACTTTGCCTGCTCTCTCCCTGGCTCCCCGAGGGCAGCCACCATCCAGCCCCGTCCAGGGTGTCAGCCCTGAGCCTCCTCGGCTCCTTCTGTGGAGAGCAGGGGATGCGTGAGCAGGGGGTCCGTCCCCCCACGCCTCCTTCCCTGGACAGTGGAGGAAGAATTGTCTCTTCCGGGTCGGAAGAGCTTCCTTGCACCCTCCTTTCTCCAAGGGCCTGAATGGAATCCTCTGGTTAATCACCAGCTCTTCCCTGAGCCATCTCCACTTCCATAATGGCAGCAGGGAATAGAAGTCCTGCAAAAGCGAGGAATTGTGCCTGGGATTCCCCAGCCCAGACCCCTGGTCCTTGCAGGGCGTCTTGGCCAGAGCAGAGGTTCCGTGCTCCTGGAGGAGAGCTGTGTGCTCCCCCGTCAGCAGTAGCCGCCGCTCTGACGCTCTCAGAGCTGGTCGGAGTGGCCAGAGTCCATCCAAGGACCCATTAACTACAAGCAAAGTGCTCAGCGGCCATTTCCAGGCTCACAGAGGCTCTGCCGGCAGCTCCCGGGGGGACTTTGAAGTTTCCTGGGATCACATTATCGGCCAAGCAGAGATGGCTTTGTGTCCTCCTGATTCCAGGAAAATATCAGCTGGTGAAGTGTCTATTAAACAAGTTCCCCACCCAACCCTGCACTTCTGTTTGCTGGGACCCTGTGCATTTCCCTGGTTGAACTGGGATGTTTAGTTGCGCTGGTAGGTTTCATATCTGTCACACAATAGATTTCAAGCTGCATGAGGGCAGGGAACATTCTTGCCCGCTTTGCCTGCAAATGCTAAAGGGTAAAGGGTGGGAGGGGTGGAGGGCGGAAGGGCTCGCACCACACACCTGGCTCGTGTGCCTGGCGTCTCCCGGCTGCTCTGGGCTCCTGCGTGGAGGCTGCCTTGGCTCTTGTTGAGAGGACGGTAAAGGAGCTCCCCTGCCAGGTTAGACAACCGAGTTCCCCTGAAAACTAATGTCCCAGAACTCTGCAAAATGCCGCAGCCTTTATCTGCATTCGGACTAGATAGCGTGAAGAGCAGGACCTGAGTCACGAAGGAAACGTGAAATGATGCTGAGTCTATTCTGTTGACAAAGGCAAGAACCCGTGCAGAGCATTCAGGAATCACGTCCACCCAAAGCAGCTGGAAGCAGCAAAGTTTGGGAGCTCAGGTTGCTCCAGCTTCTCTTAATTGGACAGAGCACATTGCAGAGCCCTGTAGACGGGTTTGCCGAGTTTTGACATCCTTTAATCATGCTCACTTGAACTATTGATTAAAATCAGCACTTTCCCTTGTAGTTCATTTTTTCAATAATGCTAATTTTAGTAATTCATTAAGTTGGGCCTGACAGTGTGTCTGCACTTAACATGTGTGATGAGCCAAATTGTGGAATTAGATAATGTATGAACGTTGGGGCAAAACTGGTCATTGGGCCAGGCCTCACCAACAGACCTGGCACAAAGCTACGCAGAAAGCTAAACCCATCCCACGCTGAGACCTGCAAAGACTCTCAAGTGAACCCTGGCTCTCAACTTCCACCTCAGGGCCAGAATGAAACTTCTCCATTCAGGACGAACGAGTCTACCTTGCTTTCACAATTCTTTGTATTAAAGGGAGATTCTGCCCCCAGATCGTCATCATTCACTCCAGAATTTAATATCCTGAGACATCAGGAAGTTTTCCACAGTATCTAAATTAAATTCTTTCTGCTGCAGCTCAGATCAATTTTCTTCTGAGTAGATAGCAAACTGCCAGGCACAGAGTGGCTGGGTGATAACCAGGGATTCCTAGATTCTTACGATTCGCTGCTCTAAACGTGTCTTTCTGAAGGCAGCCACGTCCGTAGGCAGCCCAATGCCTTGCATGAGCTCAGGCAGAGTTAGATACGCTGCCGGCCTTAGCGTCCAGCACTGCTGCCACCCCAAGCCCCGGTCCCCACCCCGCACCCCACGCGAGGGGGCGCGGAGGAGCAGGATGGGCTCATGCCAAGTATGTGTCTTTGAAGACATGAGCAGTCAAGTCACTGAGAAGGAAATTACAGTTGGCCTTGGAAATATATGAGAAGTTGCCCAACCTCCTGCATCATCAGAGCGATGCAAATGAGCATCTATCCGATTTGTCATGATCCCAGAGTGTGACAACACTCTGTGTTCACGCTGACACCCTCAACACTGCCGATGGGAGAGGGGCTGGGACAACCCCCTAAGAGCCATTTGGCGGTGTGTGTTCACATTGCAAACAGACACGCCCTTTGGTGGCATGTCCAATAGACATATATACACTCACACATTGCCAAGGGCACAGGGGAAAATCTGGAAGCTCGACAGATGCACAGCAATGGGTAATGGCTCTGGAAGTCACGGCTCACTCACGCAAAGCAACAAACCATCACAAAGGATGAGTCAAATCCATCTGTGCTCATGTGGAACTGACTCCAAAATATATGGTTAATTGAGAAAAGCAAGGTACAGAAAAGTGCTCCTTAGCTGAGTCTATTTGCATGAAAAGTAAAAAGAGGGCCATGCATGCATCCGTGTGAGTGGAACATGTGTGTGCGTGGATTCTCTGGAAGGACCCCCCAGGCGCTGTCACCTGGAGGACCAGGAAGGTACGGAAACTGATTCTCACCGCCACCTTTGCTGGCGCTTCAAGTCGTTCCCAGGTGAATGCATTTCTCAGTAATGCATATTAAAACAGCATGTCTGATCATGGCCTTAACACTCCCCTGCTGGCTAAGACTCCCCTACGACGGGGAGAAGCCTGATCTCCTGGGGCTGCCGAGTCCGCTAAACGGGGAAGCACGCGAGCTGCCCGTCTTAGATCAGCAAGGTCTGATTTTCTTTGCCAGCTTGAGAGTTCCCGAACAATGTGATTTTGCCTTAAAGGCCAGAAGGAGAGCGGGCCGTTCTGGGCTGACACCGCCTTATCTGGACCCCGAAGCGCGTGATCCCACCTGTCCCACGGAAGCTCTGAGCCCTCGCGGCGACTCGCTGCCCACATGCCACGCTGGTTTGCTAGGCCTTCAGCTTTCAGCCCTGTTGGTCTCATCCCCAGCTCGTTCATCACGGAGGGCAAATGCTAAAAGCAGCCACAGAACCTTCCCTGCTCCCTGTTCCTACACGTCGAGTCCAAGACTGGTATTAACACCGTTTCTCTACCTCCTCCTGTGACTTTAAACTCAAATCAGGTCCAGTTTCTCCACTTTATTGATTCATGACACACAGCTTACTTCAAACCCACTGTAATGTTTCATTTTCCAAATCTTTGTTTCAAACTCCCCAAGACATAGACATATAGGACTTGGGGGCCTGATGGCTGGAAAGAATTCCAAGAACCATCCCTAGATAAGGAGAGAGAAGGGGCATCCTCCCAATCCCCCACTGACCTGGGTCGGAGCCAGACCCCCTCATCTCACCCAGCGCTGCCTCAGGGCCTTTGCACCTTCTGTTCCGTCAGCAAGAGCACCATTCCTCCATTTTGCACAGACTTGGCTCTTCCTCATCTTCCTGTCCCAACTCGGATGTCACTTCCTTGAATGAGTCTCCCTGCCACCTCAGCTCGGTAGCCTCTCTCTACCATCTCTAGCCATTGCCCACCCCAGTTTTTCTTTCACATTTGTTTATTTGTGTATCATCTTTGTCCCCACAAGAATATAAACTCCAAGAAGACAGGGAACTGGAATTATCTTTCAGAACAGTGTTCCCAACAGCTTGCACAGAGCAGAATTCAATAAACATGTGTGCAATGAGTTGATGGTAGCAAATGAAGAATATCTTCATTCTATCCCTAGACAGCCATGTGTGTTTGTGCCCCAGTATCTCTAATTGTGCTCCAATTTCTTCTCAGTTCTGGTCCAGGCCCCTCTGCCTGGCACCCGAGTCCACTTAGCAGGACCACACACTCCCACGCCATGCTCACCTCCGGCTCCGGTCATTTTTTCCACCGTGACTCGCACCCCAAACACTCTTTTTCTTCCTGAGCCCCCTCTGCCGCCTCCTGGACTGCCAGTCTCTGCTCACCAGGCCGCTTCCTGGCCTCTCCAGCTTCGGAGAACGCCCTCCCTCCACGTGGAGGTCCAGGCAACGCCACTGCCTGTGCCACCACAGGGACGCGTCATGAACTCCTCCACGGGTGGGGCGGGGAGCAGCTAAGTCGCCTCTCACCCCCGCCTTGCGCTTCCCCACAAGGCACTTGGAGATTCACACCCCACGCCTCTTGGGCCAGTTCCTCCACCCTAGCCCAGTTCTCCCTCCGTAGACGGAGCTCTCACTCCCCTCGTGGTGATTGTGACTGTTTAGGAAGGGAGAGTGTCCGGCTGTGTGGCAAGCAACCCGGAAAGGGCCATCGCCGTCGCCGTCGCCGTCGGTTTTAGAATTATTATCGGGTGGCCTTGAAATGCCCTTTGTGGGGGCCCGTGAGCGTGAGCCTCAGGCAGGCAGCAACGAGGGTCGGCAGCTCAGTCTTCCGCGCTCCCGAGAGGCGCGAGGGGTGCCCTGGCCGAGGCCTGGCCGCAAGCTCACCTGTCCCCGCGTTTGGGGATTGAGCAGAGCGCAAGTGCGGCCCACGGAGGGACGCCAGGGCAGCCTTTCCCCGCCCCGCAGGCACCATCCTCGGCCTCTACATCGGCTGTGCCCCCCACCCAGCCCACGTGGGTTGACGTGTCCATCCAACGAATACGGAGACGCCGCTGCCAGCCCTCCAGGAGCTCTGGACGCCCCTGCAGGCTTGGGCTGAAACCAGGCCTGCGACTTCCCACCAGGGCTCTGCTGCCTGCGGCTGTGTCTTTCTCAGGTAACCTCTGCGCTCACTGAGAAAGCCCGATTCAGATCTCTGTTCATTCCAGCTGCGTGGCTGCCGCATGGCGGGCCAGTAATTGGTTGTTTCTGTTTGTGTGTTTTACTTTTTCCACAGAGCACCCCAGGTGGGAGCAACTAAACTTAAATTAAAAACCCACCTTTTTTATGCATCAAGCCACAACTAGTTATCACGACGCACCTACTAGAATGGTGAAAGTTTTTTTAAATTGACAAAATCAAGTGTTGGCAAGGGTATGGGGCAGCCGGAACTCTCAGCAAGCACTGAAGGTTGGTGCGAAATGGCTCAACCACTTTGGGACGTTTGACAGACCCTAACAGAGCTTAGCATTCGGTCGCCACATGACCCAGCAGTTCACCTTTAGGAATTAACCAAGAGAAATGAATGTTTGCAGCGGCTTTATTCATAAGCACTCCAGACTGGAAACCATCCAAATACTCGTGAATAAGAGAATGATAAACAGATTGAGGCAAATTCATATAATGAAATATTATTCAGAAAGGAAATAAATATCAAATTGTTGATATATACGACAATATGGAGGTTTCTCAAAAGCATTATGTTGAGTGAAAGAAGCCAGGCACAAATGAAAACATCTGTATGATTCCATTTATATGATGCTCAAGAGCAAACAAAGTTGATCTATGGTAAAAGAAATCAGAATACTGGTTGCCTGTGGGTAGCCAGCACTGGGGGATGGGTAGGACTACTGCCTGGAGGGGGACAAGGAGAAATGCCCCGTACCCCAATGGGGTGGCGACCACACAGGCAGATACACAGCAGGAGTTCAGAGAGCCGCGCCGAAAGCTGGAGCAGTTCACTGAAGGCCAAGATGCCTCAAGCAGAGAAGAGGAGGAAAACTCCCCGTGTCCCAAGGCCAGCTTTCTAGCCGGCTCCTGTGTCACTGTCTCCATGGCCCCCTGTGCTCCAAACTTGTGCCCAGAAGGAGTTTGCGGCGAAGTGGACACTGGGGAGCACTTAAAG
>PVKH010049591.1:0-10085 GCA_004027955.1 Chaetophractus vellerosus | reverse complement strand
CTCTTCAGTCCCCCGCTACCTCCAGATTTTCCCTAAAGATGCCCATTTCCTTTTTTGTGTATCTTGAAAATAATTTTTATTATACTGCAACAATTACTAAACATCTGCCTTTCTACACTTCCTTTCCTCATTTATTATAAAGATGGCAAAGATTGCATAGGTGTTTACCAAATGGCAGCCCCTTCATCTGTGTGAATCTTAAGAAAGTATAGCTTAGAGCATGAGTACATGGAGATAGCCCCCTACCACCTCTTATAACCTAAACACACACATTTAAGGGGAAACAAGAAATGCTACTAATTATGTCTTGGGTTATTCTTTCAATTACCTCCTTCATTAGATCTATGTATGGGTTATATATGGTTTTTATATTTTTTCAATATGTTTCAATAAAGCAACTAAGTGTAATACAAATAAGAATCACATGAAACAATAGGAAACTATTTTCATGCTAAACCAACCATGGGTAATTTAACTTGCACCTTCATTATTACATGGATATACTTTGCTGGCTGATGGTTCATGGAATATAAATGGCTTACATCAGACATCCTGGTCTTCCTATAACCCTTTTCTAACATTAGGTTTGGGTGTTCTGGGCAATTCCCTGTGACAATTTTATTGAAATGACAGAGCTCATCATCTCTGCTCCCAAATTTACTTTGGGGTTTATGATAACAGTGATTCCATTCACACTAAATATTCAGACCTGCCACTTTAAAATGTGTGTGGCGGCTCTGCTTTTCTCCTGCGATGGAATGGAAGCCTATAAAAGACCCATCAGAATGGAGGTAGTCAAGCACTGTCACATTTTAAAGTGACAGGTCTGTAGCCAAACGGTGGTCTTAATGAAATCTTTATTCCCAGAACTGAAATGCTTAACTCCACCAGAACCACTGGGATCTCCAGCCATTCTTTGTTAATCGTTTCCAAATCAAATTCATGGGCAGAAGTAACGTCTCCAAGGGCCTCCCAAGAAGTGGCTGAACTCAGTAGTCAACGGAAGCAGGCACCTGTGAACACACTGAAGAACTTTTTCAACTTTTGCAGTTTAGGTTTCCGCTATTATGAGGAAGAAAGAGAAGACGCTGGTTTGCAAGGAGCAGATTTCCAAGGTCCATACCATCACTAAATCGTAAGTAAAGTTCGTTGTGGAGCCTGTATATTTATGTAATTCTTATATTTGGCATGTTGCCATTAGCCTGGCATCCTTCCATTGTGAAAGATGATGGTCAGTAATACCAGAGAACTGCAGGTCAATATCGTAATTCACTGCCAGAGCTGCCGGGACTCAGTTTGCATGTTTCTTGGAGCCAGTCCAGGTAGTTGGTCCCTGAAATTTACTTGAATGATGCTCACCCTCAAATTAACCTCATTATTTTAAAAACTGTGGTAATAAAAATGGTTACTCGCAGACTTTCCCTGTTGTCTGAACCTCAGCCAGTTGTTGACAGTGCTTCCTCTTTGTTTGCTGACAGGTGACCACATGCAGGGTAACCAATGCTAAATGGCCAGGTACCATGTGGAGTGGAAACCTACATTTTGGAAGAAGCTATAAAACTAACCCAAGTACAGAAACAGTTTGAGTCACTAGGGTCAGGCATTTTAGTACAGTCAACTTGCCATGAGAGTACAGTCTTCTGAGTTTACTTCCCAACCTTCTGTCTAGGAGATAGATGCTGGACTGTCATTGATGATTAATGCCCAGAAGAGGGAGACACAAGCTGAATCATTAACAGATTGCAAAGGTCTCTCTAGATGCTTTTACCCATCTTTGCTGATTTATATAGTATTCCTGTAATAATAATGCATATTTCATTAAAATTAAGAAGCATTCTTTAAGCTCGAGAGGTATTGTACCAATGGAGGTTAAGCATGTGGGTAGGTAAAGACAGACTGCCTAGGGTTGGATTTCAGTTTCCCCACTTTCTAATTGTATGATCACGATCAAGTTACTCCCTATGCCTCAGTTTCTCGATTTGTAAAATGGGATCATTGTATGGCACTAAGTATAAAAGCACTTAGAACAGTGCCTACCACATTGTAAGTACCATATAAGTAGTAGTTATTATTATTGTTGCTATTCTTTAAGGATCATTTTTAATTGTTTCTCACAAACCCATAAGAGGAAAGACAAACCTACATGGCCTGGAGGTATAGAACTAAGCTAAATAGTAAGGTCTGGATCTTGGTAAGAAATATATTTAATTATAATAGAATAGCAGCAACAAAGCCATAGAACATTAGAGTCAGAAAGAACACTAGAGAATACCCATCTTGACTTATAACCCAAGAAATGTTTCCCCTATTCAATTATCTGCTATGTGGTTAAAAAAATCTACCTTTGAACATCTCCAATGTAGTTATACTCACTCCTTCATGAAGCAGTCTATTAAAGTAGAAATATTTTTTAAATTCCCCAAATTTTCCCTCTATTGACCAAAATAGTTACTATTTGTCATCTTATTGTTTCAAATTCTGCCCTAATGATTCTCTCACAATACTCAAAGCCCTCTTCTGTATCATGTCCAACATTCTACTTTACATCCCATCACATTTTTTCTCCAGGGTTAATATTTCTAGTTTCTTTTACTATTTCAGATAACCTTGTTTTAAATTGTTTCTTCATTTTAACTGAACGTATTCCACCTTGACTCATTTTATAAAATGTAATGCCTAATGGAATATAGTATTCCGTATGTAATCCTTTTCAGTTCAAGGGAAAGGGGGAATATTATTTCTTGGACATTATATTTCCATTATGTAGCCTAAGATCAAATTAGCATTCTTGGCAGCTGAATTATAGTCTCGACTACTTGACAAGCTTATCATCAAAATGCCTCTAAATATCTTTCCTACAAATTGTTCTTATTTTTTTCCCATTTTGCAGCTAGGCTTTGGAACTGAAATGTAGGGCTTTGCATTTATCCCTAATAATTTCCAAACTGTTAATTTCAATCCATTGCTCCCCTGACTATGTTTTTTTTCAGATACTTCTTAGTTAACCCTTCCAGCTTTTTCTATCCACATATTGTGAGAAGTTTGTCATCAATATGTCATTGAAGTCACTAGAACATTGAAGGTGACAAAGTCAATTGTTAATGTCAGTCTTTATTTTATTTTATTTTATTTTGTTACATATCCCCCCCTTTCTGCTTGCTCTCGCTGTGTTCATTTTTTTGTGTGTTCTTCTTCTGTGTCTGCTCTGTCTCCCCCCGTTTTGCGGTGACACGCCGAGTCAGCTCACCATGCAGGTGGCTCTGCTCCTACTTGGAATATCACAGAGAACCACATGAAAGACAATATTCAATCTGAGTATTGAAGAATGGAGGCATTTTTGTCAGGGTTTTGAAGAAGGAGATACCCATGCATTAAAAAACAATGCAATGCTTCAGATCAAATACACACACACACACACACACACAAGTCCAATAATACGTCCAGTTTTCTATCAGCCTGGTCCCCTGGTCCAGCCTCAAATTCCCCCCCAGATCATTCCAATAGATTAATTATTCTTTCCACTTTTGTCCTTGCCCCTTACGGTCTATTCTGGATATAGTAGACAAAGGAATTCTTGTGAGATCTAAGACAGATCATGTCCTCAATTTACTGAATTTCTTCCAATGATTCCATTCTACCTCAGAGTAAAATTAAAGTCCTAAAAATGACCCCTTAGACTGTAAAAGATCTCCAGCTCTTCACTTTATTAACAGTCTGACCACATATTTTTTAATGACTGTTTTTGATACTGGTCATCTTGCTGATTTTCAAATACTCCAAGCAGCCTGCCATCTGAGGATCATTGCCTTTGTAGTTTCTTCTTCCAAGAACACTCTTCCTATAGATAGCCATATGTCTTATTTCCTCCCTACTGTCAGGCCTCTGCCCAGTTATCATCTTATCCAAAACGCCCTTGCTCACCACTTCGTATAGCATCCCACCCTCACATTGACGTTCTCTATCCCCTTCATCTTGCTTTAGATTTTTCATGGCACTTATCATCATAGGTCATTCTAGATATTTGTTTATTTGTGCATTATCTATTTCTCCCCATTAGAATGTAAGCTCTATGAAGGTATGGGTGTTGTATTTTGTTCTCTACGACATCCCCCATTATTTCACAGGATTGAAGTGTGGAATGCAGAATCAGAGGAGAAAGAGTTGCACTGGTGCTATTTTATGAAGAACCTGGTGTGATGTATCAGGAAGTGTGGACTTTTATCTTTTAGGCAAAGGGAAAATTTTGAACGGCATGGAATCATTTGGAAACTAGGAGCAAAATCTTTGTACTTTAAGTACCCTCAGGGTCAATCACTTTTCTTTTCAGGTGAAACTGCATGCCAATCTTATTCCTAGGTATGCAAGGCCCCAAAAGAATCTCTGTTCCTAATAACTTGGGTTACAAAGGCTTAATATTATATAATGATGTCTAACATAGCCGAATTGAAACTTTTACTGGCTACTAAGAAACCACTGAAGCATATGAAATTGTGATCAATGTTATTTACATATTTAAATCAAGAATGAGAAATTAAAAGAGTCACAAATTAACAATTTTTAAAAGAAGCAAGACTGTTTTTTATCGGTGCTGAGAGACATCAAAAAGGAATTTACGTATTACAAGGATAGCAGGCTATAGCAGGCTATACACTAAACTTCTGATGTCAACAGAGAGATTTTTGAGTAAACAATAATGAACACATAATTTTAGTTACAATGCTGACTTTGTGAGGTATGTTATATAAAATATATGAGAATTAAAGTCTGCAAACAGGAATGTGTGTGGGTTTCTTGCAGCAACAAAAGAAGATGTCAAGTAGATAGTGAATTGCAATTGTATCCCAGCAAGCAACTAAATTCAAGGCTGGAGTCTAGAAAGAGATGAGGCATTTGTCCTTTCTGGGAGCTGAGAGATATGAGTTATAAAAATTATAAAAACACCAAGTTGGTTTCAGAAGATACCAAATTATAAGAAATACTCTCAAAGTGTGTTGATAAACTTTCTCAGCTATTTGGTTTCATCATTTTGAAGGCCATTATTGGGTGATCAAGTGATCTTGTCTCACAAATTGCTTACTCATTTAGCAGATGTTCAGTCAGAGAAGTACGTCTCTTAGATTATAAAGGAGGAAGATAAAAGTGATATGTCATGAAGAGCTATACTATGACTTGGATAACTAATTTCTTCATAATCTTAGCGAAACACAAACAGCAATATACTTGATCCTCACATTTCCTTCCACTCTGGTTGAAAAAGCAATTTGATTCAATTATTTCGTATTAGGAAGATGAATTATATAAAAGGAATAGAAACCAACAGAACTTCAAAAAACCTCATGTAGAAAACATTATATTGGAAATATATATTTCAAATTTTGCTTAAGACACATGAATAAATGATTTTGCTTTTTAAAAAGCACTTATTTGTGGTAGTTTGGACATGTTGAGGCAGTAAGAACTAAGATTTATTGCATGTCTTCATACTTTATCTCATATTATCCTCTCAACATCTCTAAAGTTTAGGTAATAATATCTTTATTTTAAAGATGAGGAAACAGGAATTAGAAGAGCTTAAGTGACTTATTCAAGGCCTCAAAGCCAAGTAAAAAGCACAATAGGTTCCTGAAGCCAGGTCTGTCTGACTCTTAACACCTTTGAGCTCTCTAATATTAAAGGAGACATTGCTAGTGATGCACTTTTGAGATGAACAGGTCAATGACATTCATCAGATCTTTAATACATTTGGTGTGCTGCAAGACAAATTGTCCTGGTTTTCCTTGGGATCACAGGGTATGTATAGTACAGGTGGAGATCAGTCGGGTTGGCTTAATCTCAATAGCCTCAGCATATACTCTAGTATTATGAAGTAGATGAATGAAGCTCCTATCAGTATGCTCTGGTATGGCCAGCATCTGTTCTGATTGACTGAGTGTCCATTCTTATTTTTCTACTATCTATTCTGGTTTGTGCTTGCCTTCACCATGTCCATTGATGATTTTGAAAATTTAATGTTTTCCCAAATATTAAACACTATAAACACCTCTCCATAGTACAAAATCATAGCCAATCACCCTCATCTAGCAGCCTCTCATAACCATGGGTAACACATTGAAGCATTTCATAGTTCCCTTGTGGGATCACTTGCTACTTCAATGTGCATTTGAAAGACTACAGAGTAAAGGTACCTCCTATATTTGTCCCAAGTGATATGTGACACTCCTCAGAAAAGTGTGTGTATGCCCCAACATTCAGCATCTTTTTTTGAACATCAAGATTATTTCTTAAATGGGAAAAAAATGAGATGAGGAAAGGTAAACATTATAACAAAAAATATGCCTTAATCACTAGACTATAAAATTGAAAAAGATAAAAGGGAATAAATGATGTCACACCATGAGAAATTTTTGAAATATTTATACTACAGCCTACCAACAGTTATGTGCCAACAATATCACTCACTGCATTCTGGTTAGAATCATGACCTGTTAAAGTCCCTTTTCTTACGGCTAATGAAGTTTTCTTCATTTCCTTTCCTCCATCTTTCATTGTTGTAGAAATCAATTAGAGTTATCTTACCTAAAGATGAGGCAGAGAAAGGAGGAAAATATCTACAAAAACAGAGTGTCTCTTAAATTTAACTAGAACGTGCAGCAAGATACTCTTGTTGAAGCCTGAAATTCTACAATTTTTAAGTCATCCTTTTGGGTAAAGACTTGTCTTCATCAGATTATCTTTCTTCTTTTTTTTTTTTTTTTAAAGATTTATTTATTTTATTACATATCTCCCCTTCCCCCCTGTTGCGGCGACGCGCCGAGACTTGGTCACTGCGTAGGCGCGGCTTTCCCCACTTGTGGGCGGCTTCTGCTTCTATTCACGGCCGGCTCTTGCTTCAGTTCGCGGGTGGCTGGCTGCGCTCCATCCGTGGGCGACCTGCCCTGCCCGTGGTGGCTTTTGCCCTGTCCGTGGCAGCTTTTTGCCCTGCCCACGGCGGCTCTGGCCAGCCCATGGCGGCTTGCCATTCTCAAGGCGGTCTGCCCGCTAGGAGAGGTCCCTGGGAACCGAACCCAGGGCCTCCCATGTGGTATCCCAGCGCGCTCTTTATCCACTGAGCTATCTAGCCGGGCCCAGATTATCTTTCTTCTCACTTTCTCTCTTTCATATTTATTTCTTTCATACTTTCTTTTCCTTTCCCTTATTTTCATTTTGCTTCCTTTCCCTGCCTTTCTGTGGTATACTGACATATATACCCCAATTTAGACATGATCTTAACCTTAATACTCATTCTTGTGGGTTTGAACCCATTGTAAATAAGATTTTTTGAATACGTCATTTTTAGTTAAGGTGTGGCCAACTGAAGTAGGCTGGGCCTTAATTCCGATTACTGGAGTTCTTAACAAGCAGAAGAAATTCAGACATAGTTAGGTAAAATCACAGGGAGGAACGGGAAGCTGGAAGTCAAGGGAACCCAGAAGGGAAAGGAGAGGGCAATGCCCTGTGAATACTGGAAACAGGAATATATTCCAAGGAACCCCAAGGATCTCAGGCAGCCATCACCAGAATTCTATCAACCCCTGGAGGAAGCAAGCCTTCTTATAGTTTCAGTAAACCCATTATGTGGTATTTGTCATAGCACCTTGACAAACTAAGGCAATTTTATTTTCTCTTTCTTTTTTTTTCTCCCACACAATGATCATTCAATCCTCAAACACCCCACAAGTTAGATATTGTCCTCCTTATACAGATAAAAAAAATGGAAACCAGATAGTTTAGGTAACTTGTCCAAGATCATATACTTGTAAGTGTCAGAGCTAGGATTTAAATAGATGGTCTTTTAAAATAAAATTACTGAGTGGAAATCATTTTGGAGGAATAAAAATAGCCACATTTGCCACTAGCTCCTTAACATGAATTGACTTTATCTTTAAAAGATGACAGGAGTCTTGAAAAGGTAAGAACAAGTTCTGAAATGAAGGAAAGTCAGAGGTTTCAGAGTGAACTCTCACTCATTTCCCAGGACCAGACCGTTATATGCCAGTGTGTGGAGAGTATTTGATAAAAGATCATTATCAGATATTTGCCATTTTTGTTAAACAAGGTGGTAACATAACAGAAGTTTCCTTATTTGGAAAGTAAAATCACAGTTTTACCACTAGAAAAACTACTGAGAGATGTTTTGTCATATCTTTCCTCTGGGTTCTTGAAGCATTTATCCCCCCTGAGATAATTTAGGATTGTCTATCCAAATAGGAATTTCAATAAAATTATATTCTAAGGACTCTTTTGTTAATATCTTTCTAAATCTGCCTCTAAACTCCTTGTCTAAATAATTAAGAAGCTTGCAGAAAAATAATAGTAATATGTATCAAGAAACTCATATTCTAAGTGCTTTCCACTTGTTATCTCATTCGGTCTTCAAAATAACTGTGATGTAGATACAAGGATAAAATTATTATTACAATTTTACAAATTGTAATAATTTGTAAACTGGAATAAAATTACTGTCTCAATATCACAGATCTAGAGAGTAGAGAAATAGGGACCTTACTTGTTAATCTTATTCCCAAACTTTTTCCTAAACACAACACTGTATTGCCAAAGAGCCAGTTTAAATTTAAAAGTTAAACCATTCTTTAAAATATTAAATTATCTTATGTTTAAAAAATATATATATATATAGTTTTGCCAAATGTGGAATTTTACTCAATCTCTTCCCTTTTCTAGGACTAAAAAAAATGTTGCTCTTAAAATTCAGTGTAATTTAACCCTTTGAACATGATAATTTTTCAAAGTGCTCACAATCTTTTGACAGAAACATACCAGTTTTATAAACTATTCAAAAGCTTGCTAAAGTTTCTTTTTTAAATTTCTGTGCAAGTGTTAGATTCATACACAAAACATATATATATACACGTGTGTGTGTGAGGAAATTTTATCATTGTATCTACATCACAGAGTTATTTTGAAGACCGAATGAGATAACAAGAGGAAAAGGAAACATTAAAAAATTGGAAAAGGCAAAGCTAGAGAAGATAGAGGCATTACATTTCACTTAATTCACAGGGGAAAGGCCCCTGTGAGGATGTGTGGAAATTTACGTGACAAAGCTTCTGTATTTAAAGTTTCCACCATTGTTGAATAAGTTGTTGATATAATAAAATATTACAAATTTCTAAAGAGTACTTTTATAGTTTTGCCTTAGAAAAGTTTATATTGACACTAGACTACTCATATACACTTATGGAAATAAATTGAAATAAAGTTGAAGTCCCACCTGTTCAAATCTATCCTCCTAAAAATAAATCCTCATAATTATTGTCAATGGAAATACTATTCTTATCTTGCTTCAATTTAGAATATCTTCTTTGAATCTAAGGGTTTACCATGGGCATATTTTCTCATTTGTCTGCTACACAAATAAAAAAAGATTATATTTTTAATATGATTTAAGAAAATACTGACTTCTGAATAATTAGTGAGATGAGTGATATAATCTTTGTTACATCTCACTTTCAGATATTCAGTTCCTTATTTGTGCTAACTAATTTATTCTGGAAAAACACCCATCACAGCTAATAAAGGGATACTTTTTTAAAAAGGGGTCTAATTGAATTATTGAGGCTGAAAAATAACTTTTTGTGGGAGAAGGAATTTTACTACTCAAATGTCCAGAAAAGATGCATACAGTGGAAAAATAGTCAAAGCCAAATCAAGAAGTTTGTTCCAATTTGAGCAAGGATTTACATGGTGTAATATATATATTTCATTTGATCTTTTAGCCCAGGAACCTAAAATCATATGATTAACCAGTACTAGAGTTTACCGTCTACTCTTCTTTGCAACACTCAGCTAAAAATAGTATCAAACACTTAGTCAAGGTCATTTTCTCTAATTAATCAAATAGTAATAGTAATAATAAAATCTAAGTAACTTCTATAGTCTAGCAAATGTGTTAGCCCATGAGTGATAAAAATATACAAAATGCATTTGTTGGTGAAAAAGGAGCTTCTGTTTGTTTCCTATGACTTTCTTGGATTCTCTGTTGAGTGCTGGTTCCAAAGATCACTCTCAATCCATTGGCCCCTTGC